>CAUYPK010080265.1:0-11143 GCA_963574355.1 Loris lydekkerianus
CCTGGTTATCGCTTATCTCAAGGCAAGGGTGCCCCGGATCCCTTCTGAACGCTCGGCCAGGCAGTGTTGCGACGGGAACTGAAACTTCGGAAGCGGTTCTGATAACATTGGACTTGGCGGAGGGAAGCAGGACACCAGAGAGACGCAGTCATCAGCGAGGGAGGCAGGCCCGGTCCGGGGGATCTTGGAAATACTGCGGACCACCATGAAGTTCCAGTATAAGGAGGACCATCCCTTTGAATATCGGAAAAAAGAAGGAGAAAAGATCCGGAAGAAGTATCCGGACAGGGTCCCTGTGAGTGCGCTGGGAGCGGGAAGATGGTGGGCACAGTGGGGGGCGGGCGTCTGGGGGTCGTGACGGCTGCCGAGGGCGCTGCAAAACGCTCTGGAGGAGAGAGGTCCTTAAAATCACTTAACCCTGAACGCCCTTCACGACTAGAGCCAATGGACGTTCATACTGCGGGCCTATTAAGCCCACATCCCTAGGGTCCGTATCCATCTTTAGAGTTGAGTGCATTTTTAGAGCGGAGCCTACGTCTTCAGTGACTCAGCAGTATTTGGAACATGTGTGGGTCGAGATGTTCACCGAATCGGGCCCATTTGTGCTAGGGTGATTAGGATGGGGCCGTGGATTTGCAGCCTTTTAAAGAGTGCAGGGAAATTGTTATGGAAGCAACTGAAATAGTGGGGTTTGTGCCCAGAGATTTCTCCTTTAGATCAGTACCCTTTTAATGAAGTTCTTCACGACATTGGGCTTGGGAGGAAAAGGTTCAGAAGTCAGTAGATTCTTTTTTGTTTTTTTTTTCTTCTCAGAATTAGGAGAGGGGAGGGGGCGTCACAGGACAAGATTGGCCCGGGAAAAAAACAAGGTCACGTTCTCTGCGCAGCGGCCCACTTGCTTCATCATTCTTGGCTTCAGGGCTTGTGTGGGGACGGCCAGCTCTCCAGTATTGATTGTGATAAGATGATACCTGGATTCTGTGAGGCTGAGGCCTTTTTCTCTTCGATTTGGACTCCAGCTTAAGTAGTTAAGACTAGTGCAGGCAGTGAGGAACGGAGAAGAAATATTAAGGCATTTTTCAGCATCCGGGCGTTTTTTCCCATTACCCCTCCCCCTCCCACTTGCCTTGTTTTTCTCTAATGTAGTCTGTGCAGCCAAGTTGCAGGGCGGAAGATGACTTTTAAGTGTGGTAGGGGGAACAACAGCTGTTGGATTTTGGAGATAGGGGAGTAGAGCTTTTAAGATTGTGCTCTGTATCTTCCAGCAGGGACATTAGGATAGGTACTTAAGGGGTAAAAGAATTGCTATTACCTGATGTTTTTAGTCCTGACACGCAAGCACTCTTTGGGATTCTTCAATCCTTACCTAACTTTAATGGTTTTATAGCTACCAGAAGCAACCTGGGCCTTAGCCAGGCAGTAGAAACCCTGTGCACTTTTTTTTTTTCTTGTGAGGAAAATATTAGGGCTTTTCCATTCCCCAGGAAGTATGTTCAAAAGGGTTTTCAGCCAAGAGCAGGGAGGTAACCTTTACCCAATAAAGTATCCTTCACTTTTCCTGGTTTTTGGACCTTTGAAGCCTGCTTTAAGTTTCCCCTAATTCTAGTCATACTAAACCCACTGTCAAGTAATATTTAAAAATGACGGCTAACTTTTACTGATAGTTTAACATGTCCCTTGCAGTATTGTGCTCTTCATTCATTCACTTAACACTCAAAGGATTATAATCCCCCTTTCTACAGATGGAGAATATGAAGCACAGAGCAATGAAGCAACTTCCTACAGATTTTATTGCTGTCTGTGACAGAGATGGGATTCCAACTCTGTCTCTTGGGCTGTGGAGCTTTGTTGGCCCTTACTGTGGTGCCATACTGTTTCTCAATTTCTGTTAACCAGAACTAGCTGTTAAACATTGGAAATAGGTAGACTGTGGCTGCCCTTAGCGCATTACTGGGCAGTGTGGTACCAGAAAGGCAAATCAGACACAAAATGATTACTAGGGAGGGTGCCAAAAATGTAAACCCGATCTTAAGAAAAGAAAAAACTATTAAAATCGTAATAATCAGGTTTGACTTCTGCAATTACAAGAGATGCAAGATAACAAACGTTATTGATATATTTTGAGTATTACGATCTTAATACATTTTTTCTTTTCTTAAAATGTCTTTTCTTTTTTTTTGCAACTTGTGTATTTTATTCAGAACTCTCTAAGCACAAAGCTGTGTTCCAGCACCTTTACGTAAGTTACAGACTCTAAATTGTATGTTCTTAAATTTAGGTAAAATTTCCACATTTTCCCTCAAAACAGAGCTCTTCATGTTTCACTGATTCACATGCATTCATATAGAATATGTATGTCTGTTAATTCTCCCTTTTCCTGCTTATAGTTTTGTGGTAAATGTTTTATTCTATGATAATGTGTAAGACTATCACTGAGATTTCACTATGCTTCCAGTTAAGTTTTAATGTGTGATGAGCCTCACATCTGGTCTTGAGCTGCTCACCTTGTGACCCTCTTTTAGTTGTGACACAGGTTCTATGATTTGGTTCTAGTTCTGAGCTTTTGCAGGAATTCACTGTGCCCTTGGGAGAACCATTAATCTTGTAGCAAAGTGTCCCATATACACAAAAGATAGGGTACAAGTAAATGATTTTTAAAGCAAAGCCCCTGCCAGCTTGACCAGTGGTGTTATCAGTCTCATACTGGACTGCTGACGTCACCTGAGCTTAGCTCCACCAATATCTCATTACTGTTCAAAAGAAAAGATACGCTTATTCCTTGGGAGGGCGATTCACAGGATCTTAAAATTATCTTAATAGATAAAGCATACTGAAAACCTGCAACAGACCCTCTGGGGATAGCTGGGACTACAGACTCCCCACCACAATGCCTGGCTAATTTTTCTATTTTTAGTAGAGATGGGGTATCTATTGCTCAGGCTGGTCTGGAACTCCTGAGCTCAAGGGATTCACCCACCTTGGCTTCCCAGAGTGGTAGGATTAAAGGCGTGAGCCACCCCACCCAACTTCAAATCTTGGTTTTTAAATAGCATTATTTTGCGAAGGAATTTGGACTTGGAGCAATAGCAAATCTAGCTCTGTGTCAAGGAATGTACAAGATGAACCAGGAACATTTTGTGATAGAAGGTAGGAAGTACATAATGAATGACAAAGATACATCTGAAGGCCACAAGAATGAGCTTAAAAGGCTTTGGCCAAATCTGGGACAATTTGAGCAGCAAAATTAATAATAACTGAATATAAGTCACTGAATGCAATAAGAATCCACGATTCCTTAATGATGTAAATAATAATTGAAAAAACAGATAAATGGAAGGAAGGATGTCTGTCAGCTAGTAAATGTAGAAGGAATGATACAATTTGAAAATCATTATTTTGGTGATTTAGACACCAGTCAAAAAAAGTTAGTAGAGGCTCGGCACCTATAGCTCAAGCAGCTAAGGCACCAGCCACATACACCAGAGCTGCCAGGTTCGAATCCAGCCGAGCCTGCCAAACAACAATGACAACTACAATCAAAAAATAGGCTGGCATTGTGGCAGGCGCCTGTAATCCCAGCTACTTGGAAGGCTGAGGCAAGAGAATTGCTTGAACTCAGGAGTTGAAGGTTGCTGTGAGCTGTGATGCCACCGCACTCTACCTAGGGCGACAGCTTAAGGCTCTGTCTCAAAAAAAAAAAAGATACTAGAAATAGCCTGGAAAAGTTAGATGATAAAAAGCATGTTTACAGAGTTTCAAAGTATCTTTGCTTATGTTCATTAATTCCAAAGGTGAAAATATTACTTTAGCAGTGAAAAACCTGATGGACACTACTCTTTTTTAGTTTTTTTTTTTTTTAAGAGACCAGACTCTTAGTTTTTTGCCCTCAGTAGAGTGCTGTGGTGTCTCAGCAACCTCTAACTCTTGGGCTTAGGTGATTCTCTTGACTCAGCCTCCCAAGTAGCTGGGACTACAGGCGCCTGCCACAATGCCCAGCTGTTTTTTCTTGCAGCTTGGCTGGGGCCAGGTTTGAACCTGCAATCCTTGGTATATGGTGCCAACACCCTACTCACTGAGGCATAGGTGTCACCCCATGATGGGCACCACTTTAATCAATTGAACAATATTCACCACACCACCAATGATGGAATGAAAAGACATCATGTGCTTCCTGATAGGAATTACACAGAACTACTTCTGTGATGTTCCTACCAAATATGTGTAACATAAAGATAATCATAAGGAAAATTGGGCAAATCTAAAATGAGAGTCATCTATGAAATAATGGCCTATATGCTTCCAAAACATCAAGATCATGAATAAAACAAAAAGGAAGGATTGTAGAACTGAGACATGAAAACTGATGGCAATATGAGATTCTTTTTTTTTTTTTTAATTAAGATAGAGTCTCACTTTGTCACCCTCAGTAAAGTGCTGTAAGGTCATAGCTCACAGCAACCTCCCACTTTTGGGTTTAAACGATTCTCTTGCCTTGGCCTCCTTAGTAGCTGGGACTATAGGTGCCCCCCGCCGCAACACCAAACTATTTTTTTGTTTTGTTTTGTCAGGCCTGGGCCAGGTCCAGCCCACCAGCCCTGGAGCAAGTGGCCAGCACCATAACCACTGAGCTATGGGTGACCAGCCCAATATGTGATTCTTGAGTGAACTATGAACTTGGAAAGGAAAAACATTGTTATAAAGGAAATTATTAGGACAGCTGATAGAATTTGAATATAAACTTTGGATTAAATCATAGTAATCAATCAAAAAGAAAAAAAGAAAACCTGCAACATAACAAGAAAGCGTTAGGTGTGTTAGGAACAGATGGTTTGATTTTAAAATTTGTTAACTGCCATGTTGAATGTTAGCCACATTTTATTTTATTATTATTATTATTATTATTACTATTATTTTGGAGACAGAGCCTCAAGCTGTCACCCTGGGTAGAATGCTGTGGCATCACAGCTCACAGCAACCTCCAACTCCTGGGCTCAAGTGATTCTTCCGCCTCCGCCTCCCAAGTAGCTGGGACAACGCCAGGTTATTTTTTGGTTGCAGCCGTCATTGTTTGGTGGGCCCAGGCTAGATTCAAACCTGCCAGCTCAGGTGTATGTGGCTAGTGCCTTAGCCGCTTGAGCCACAGGTGCTGAGCCTAGCCACATTTTATAGATGAGGAAAACTGAGACCCAAAGAGGGAAACCTAACTCAGGATCCATCGTAAATGAAGAGTAGAGTTGGGATTTCTGGAAACCCGAAATGTTTTCTGGTAAACCAAGACTTTAGTGCCTCCTCCTTCTTGTTCCTCTCTGAATGCCTCCCTGCCCTCCAGTTAAAATGCTTCTTAAGGAGCATTCATATAAAATTTACATATTGCTGGAGTTTATATCATATTAATACCATAACTTTGTAAAGATAAGGTTGAAATATTACTTTCCTTTTATTCATCAGAACAGTGAAGCTCAGAGAGGTTAAGTGACTGATTAAAGATTACATAGCTTGGCTTGGTGCCTGTAGCTTAAGTGGCTAAGGCACTAGTTTCATACACCAGAGCTGGCAGGTTGGAATCCAGTCCAGGCCTGCCAAACAACAACGACAACTACAGCCAAAAAATAGCCTGGTGTTGTGGTGGGCGCCGGCAGTCCCAGCTACTTGGGAGGCTGAGGCAAAAGAGAATTGCTTAACCCTGGGAGTTGGAGGTTGCTGTGAGCTGCGATGCTGACGCCACGACACTTTACCCAGGGTGACAGTTTCAAAAAAAAAAAGATTGCATAGCCATTAAAGATATTTGTCCATAATTTGTTTCTTCCCTTTACCTTTTCTGTACTTGCCATATTTTGTATTTAGAATGATTGTGTTTTCTATAATAAAACCCTGAAGTTCATGGTTTTATAGTAGGTATTTTCTATTTTATAAGTTTAAGTGTATAAATTTCTGTATATATACACATATACACATCTTTTTATTTATTTTTTACATATACATGTGTTTATTAGATTTCCACTTTTGCCTTCACAGAATTTAAAAAGCTTAAAATTTAATAACAATAACAATGTTTAAGATAAGGTCCAGAAACAAAAACCTCGTAAAGAACGAAGGACAATAAATACATTCAGAAAAGAAATCAGATGTTTGCTGCATCAAAGTATTAACCAAGTAACATTCACATTGTCAGATAAGAATATGTCTATTATATAATGCTTTGACTCTGAGGTTCAGGATGGAGTCATCAGTTAACTTATTTTTTTTTCCAAAGTCCCAAAAAATAGACAACTAATATTTATAAATAAAAGGAAAAGATAATTTCAAAAAGCAGATCGTGCAAAATCTTATAGACAGTAGAAAAAGAAGAAATACTTCAAAATCATTCTACTTAATCTGGATACACCTGATGTTAAAATTGGAGAAAATATATTATAAAGGGGAAATTACAAACATATTTCACTTATAAATGAGGATACAATATCCTAAACAACATATAAAGAAGTTGAATTAAAAATTAATGTTTAAAAAGGAAGAGAGGAGAGAGGGAAGGAGGGAGGGGGTGGGTCTTGGTGTATGCCACACCTTTTGGGGGCAAGACACGATTGCAGGAGGGACTTTGCCTAACAAATGCAATCAGTGCAATCTGGTTTATTGTACCTTCAGTGAATCCCTAACAATAAAAAAAAAAAAATTAAAAAAAATTTAATGTTTAAGTAATGTACTTTGGTCAAAATTAAACCCAATTTATGTGAGAATTAGTCACTATTTTTTTTTTTTCCTTGCCCCTACCCCTCCCTTTTCTGCCTGGTCTCCCTTCCCCCATGCCCCACCATGTCATTAATTTTCATTAATTGTCCTCATATCAAAGTTGAATACATAGGATTCATACTTCTCCATTCCTGTGATGTTTCACTAAGAGTAATGTGTTCCACCTCCATCCATATCTTCATTTTTTCTCTTTTCATTACAGAAATACATCAACCTCAAAATTTGAAGTATTATAGAGATGTATAATAAAGACATTAAAAACCTTAAAATCCTAGCATAGTCAATATTGGCAAATGAATTATACTGATATCATATTACAGAATGTCATAATAAAAACTTTTAACTTTTTCTTTTTTCATTTAATGTCTTAAACATTATTCTGGCAGTTCTTGGAAATTTGACAAAGCTTAAAATTTAAACCACATTATCTGCACTTTAATAAATGAAATTTATAAGAAAGAATAAAACTAGTGATAGTTGATCAGGATCATCTGAGAAAACAGTTTTCTTGGTGCTTTAATTAAATATCAGAAAATATATCTCATACTATATAGGTAACTTGTAATTACTAAAAATCTTTTTACTTTACGACACGTGCACGCTATTCTCTTTTTATTGCAGTAAGGAAACCATAACCTCCCACTGGAAGCCCGTTTCCCCAGGTTTTGTCAGAGGTGGGGTGGGAATGGACAAGTTTTATATTGGGCCTAGACAAGCTCACTTCCAATAGGATGGCTATAGGATGTAGAAAGAAAAAGACTAGGCTGGGTTCTGTAGTTGCATTTCCCCACTTGCCTCCTGTCCTTACAGGTGATTGTGGAGAAGGCTCCGAAAGCCAGGGTGCCTGATCTGGACAAGCGGAAGTACCTAGTGCCCTCTGACCTCACTGGTAATGCTCTTTCCCTCCCCGACCCTTTCTCTGTGACAGAGCACTGTTCATCCTTATTCCTTGCATGAGATTGTGAGAGAGGGAGCAAGTACAGGAACAAAGCAAGTGAGTGGGATTCTCCAGAGAGTAAGTGGATTAAAAAATAACGTGGTAGTTCTTCCATCACCAATTCCCTTAAGCATTTCTTGTCATTATGTCTTGTTTGATTTAGGACAGCCAAGCACAAAACATTGAAAGGAAAGATAAAATACCCATAATTTAAGCCACTTGTAAATTTCAGCTTCGTTACTATAAGAAAAAATTTGTCCCAAAGGGAAAAGCAGCTTTGTCTCTTGGGAGGATTACGTTTTAGAATTTCTTAACTAAATGCTTTGTTTACTTTAAGCTACAGGTATTTTTTAAAATAAGGAAGTCAGGTTCAGATAATGATGGGAATATTTGGTCAGCATATATATAGTATTCCCTCAAAGTAGTCCTCAGGCTGTGGGTAGATACCCTAACAGGTCTGAGATACAAACTCTACAATGACACGTCAGGGACTTTGTGGGCCTCATTGAGTTTCACTTTTTATTTTGGAAGTTCTAGGACAGTATTTGGCTCTGCTCAGATGAACAATTTTTTTCCTGGCAGGTACCCTTTTTCTAACCCCTTGTTTTCTTCTTGACGTTCTTTTCCTTCTTCCTTCATCCAGTTGGCCAGTTCTACTTCTTAATCCGGAAGAGGATTCACCTGAGACCTGAGGACGCCTTATTCTTCTTTGTCAACAACACTATCCCTCCCACTAGTGCTACCATGGGCCAGTTGTATGAGGTAATGGTCCTGGCCACACAATGCTAGATGCTGTCCAGTGCAGCCTGGCATTCTCTCACTTTTGTTCCATGTATAATCATCACACACCTGAGAAGTGGGGCAGAAGGTGTCATTTGTCAGGATCCTCTTACACATGGTACTGTAAGGCAGGGGGATTAGATACCACTTGTCCTTTGGAGCTTGAGCACTCTACTAGATCTAATCCTTAGAGATCTCTTCTCAGTCTTACCTGACTATAGTGTTTTAGTGCTGGGTGGTTTTTATTGAAACAGCAGGAAATGGTTCCTAATAGCAGAAATTCCAAAACATTTACCCATTTGCAGTTCTTGTTGTTCTTCTTGATAACAATTTAGCAATAAACCAAGAAAACAAATAATAGTAAAGCCAGCCCCTTTTAACTCTGAAGCTAATGGCCTCACACTGAAGGTTTCTCTTCATAGTTAATGCCCCATATAAACTATTTAGATAACCACTTAGATCCAAACAAGGGTAGCTTTCTTTCTAGAACAAAAACTGTGAAGGACACTGTCCATTATCTGGCCACAGTGAATCAGATAAGATGAACTTTAAAATTAGAGCAAAGTTTTTAAATGAATTCATTTGTCTTAACAGATAAATCCAGGGAGAGTAATTCATATGATTTAATTTAATTGCTAAAATGTCAGACTCTAATATGAGAAAACTATAGTAAAGGACTTTGTCATGCTATAAATACAGCCTAAGATCATAACTGTATTCTTTTTTTTTGAGACAGAGTCTCAAGCTATTGCCCTGGGTAGAGTGCTATGGCATCACAGCTCACAGCAACCTCAAACTCCTGGGCTCAAGCGAGTCTCCTGCCTCTGCCTCCCAAGTAGCTGGGACTACAGGCGCCCACCACAACGCCTGGCTATTTTTTGGTTCCAGCCGTCATTGTTGTTTGGCGGGCCCGGGCTGGATTCGAACCCGCTAGCTGAGGTGTATGTGGCTGGTGCCTTAGCCGCTTGAGCCACAGGTGCTGAGCCAAAACTGTATTATTCTTACTATTTCACATAAGATGTGGTCTTACTATTGAATTACGTGAACTTTAATAACCTTTCATTCCATGATGTATATTCCTATTAGCAGATAATCCATTATACAGGCCTTGTGGGATCTCTAGTCTGCTTGCTAATTTGAGCTTTAAGAGCACAAACTAAGTCCTTTTTGTATCCCTGACACTTAAAAGGCATTATGTTCTCCATGAAGGTTGTTTTTTTGTGAATCAGAGATCAGAGTTTAATTCCAACCAGTTCTGTGTGTTCTTTGTTCTTCTTTTTAATGGGGGTAGATCACACCTTACAGACTACCTTGGAAGGCATGTCCAGCTCAGAATCCTAGAGACGATGAATGTGAATATGTTTTCTTAACTGCTGTCCTATCTCTTCCCCTAGGACAACCATGAGGAAGACTATTTTCTGTATGTGGCCTACAGTGATGAGAGTGTCTATGGGAAGTGAGTGGTGGAAGCCCAGCAGATGGGAGCACCTGGACCTGGGGTTAGGGGAGGGGTGTGTGTGGGACTTGGGGATAGAGAGGGAGGCTCCCACCATGGAGGAGACAGAAGGTGAAGACATCCAGAAACATTACACCGCACACACTGTCATCACATTTTCACATGCTCAATTGATATTTTTTGCTGCTTCCTCAGTCCAGGGAGAAAGCATGTCAGGACAGAGCTGTTGGATTGGCGTGGATAGAGGAATTGGGTTGACATAATTTCATAGCATTCCTGAGAGTGAATTTTTGTGCAATTTCATAGAGGGGTCAGGAGGTGTGTGGGTTGGGGCCAGAGATGATTGCAGTTCAGTAGCAATTCCCTGCTCTTGGGGCAGAGAGTCTGTTTTTGACATTTGCAAAAACCAATATGGAAAGGAGACAGGAATGTTTTAGGATATGTGGTAATGGACCATGCCTGGGGACCAAAAAAGACCCACTGTAATTGAAGTGTGGCCCCCGTCTCTCACCTCCTTTCTCCTATCTCAGTCATAATCTCACAAATGTCACAGTGCCACCACCAAGGATGGCAGTAGATATCGACCCAGAAGTTTAGATGGGCGTTCTCTTACCTTTTCAGGTGGTTAGGATTGCAGGGATAGTTTCTGTAGCATTAAACTGGAATGATGGAGTGCTGAGCATCTCAGTCTAACTTGCTCTCTCTCTGGTGCCCCTCATCCCACACCCACTTTGGAATTTAATGAGCCTCGGGCTTTTCTAATTGCAGACTAAAACTCTATCATTTCCTTTAGCATTTTTCATGTATAGGGACAGAGATATTATACGTAGGGACTAGGCAGGATGAGGTAAGGTAGATGACACCTCCCACTCAGCCAGAATTCATGCTCCTGTGCTGCTGTCCCTGCAGTCTCACATGCACAGGGTAATACTTGATGGCCAGCTGCTTCCCTCCTTCAGTTTTAACCCACTGCAGCTGCTAGTTAGAAAAGTTTGGAGGGATGACTTTTAGAAATTCATGGGGATTTTATTGATTTTCACTTTAGTGGTTGGGTGGGGGTGGGGAGCAGGAATTGCACTCAGATGGGACATCTCAATTCATCTCTAATAATGAACAGAGGCCTTCCTGTTGGGAGAAGTCTGTCAGCTGCAGGTTCTTGTATAATAATGTTAATGAATGCCATCAGGCCAAGGAAATAAATTGCTTATCTTAAAAATTTA
>CAUYPK010080267.1:0-17467 GCA_963574355.1 Loris lydekkerianus
GGGGGGGGGGGGGGGGGGGGGGGGGGGGGGGGGGGGGGGGGGGGGGGGGGGGGTGGGGGTGGGTGGGCTGGGGGGGAGGGGTGTTGTGCTGTGATCTGGTTTAGAGTTTGTTTTTAATTGTTTTGTTATTTTTTTGTGAGTTGGTTTTTGGTTGGGGTGTGTGTGGGGGTGATGATGGGAGGTTGGTGAAGGTCGTATTGAATAAAAAAATTAATACTATTTTTTTTTTTTTTTTTTTTTTTTTTTTTTTGTTAATTTTAAGGAAATAAAAAAGGAGGGTCCACGGTAATTATACAATTTTGTAAAAGGGAATTTAAAAAAATTAAAAAAAAAAATTTTGAGCTGTTGGGGTGTTTATAATTATTTTAAAGCCCCTTTAAAAAAATTTAACAATCCCCCGGCCCCCCCGTTTTTTATACCATAAACAGCCCAAAAAAAAAAAAAAAAAAAAAAAAAAAAAAAAGGATGAGAAATAGGAGAGAAGATCAAGCTATAAAGCTTCTGCACAGCTAAACACTCCACAGCTAAAACAAGCAGACAGCCTTCAGAACAAGAGAAGACATTGACATGCTATAAATTTGGCAAAGGGCTTATAACTACAATCTACAGAGAACTCAAATTAATCACAAGGAAAGAGCAAACAACCCCATTTATAAATGGGCAAAAGAACTGAACAGCAATGTCTCTGAAGAAGACAGGCGAATGGCCAGTAAACACACGGAAAAAATGCTCATTGTCCCTGATCAGAGAAATGCAAATCAAAACCACCCTGAGATGCTACCCAACTCCAGTGATATTAGCCCACATCACACAATCTGCAGATGGTGGCATGGATGTGGAGACAAGGCAACACTTTTGCACTGCTGATGCAACTACAAACTAATAAAACCTTTATGGAAAGAAGTACAGAGAAATCTCTAAGAACTAAAAACTGGACCTTCCATTTGATCCTGCAATCCCAAAAGTAGGTATCTAACTAACCAGATGAAAAGAAAAATCATTTTATCATAAGGAAATATGCACTAGACTGTTTACTGCAGCTCAATTCACAATTGATGATGTGGAGGCAACCCAAATGCCTGCCAACCCATGAATGGATTAACAAACCATGGCATACGTACACCACGGAGACTTACATCTTTTGTATTTACTTGGATAGAGTTGAAACACATTATTCTTAGTAAAGTATCACAGAACGGAAAAAAGAGCATTCAATGTACTCAATACTAACAGGAATTCAATATATAAACAACTATATACTCACGTGAAAGCAAAACACAAGGATAGTCTAGGGAGGGGGAGGAGGAGAGAGGAGAGAGAGAAAAAAAAGGGAAGAAAGAGGGTGCTTGGCGGGATCTCAGCTGATGGGCACAACGTGAGGGTCTACAGCACACCCCCGGGGTGAAGGGCTAACTACAACTTGAACTTTACCTTGGAAATAAAAACAATGTAACCTAAACATTTGCACCCTCACATCACTCTGAAATTAAAAAAAAAAAAAAAGTATATATATATCCCCCAAGGAAACAGGAGAGAAATAAAAGGCGTTTTCTGCTACATGGTCTAGAATACCGAATAAGGACCAGAGAGACGGTGAAATTATGAGAAATAATAACCAAATTAGGAACACTACCAACAAATCCTATGGTCTACCACACCATTTTGTCAATTATACAGGAGAATATGATTCTACATGGCCCAAAGCAAAAAGCAAGAAATTAGCGCATTTATTTATTTTACTTTTTTGAGACAGAGTCCCACCTTGTTACCCTTGGTAGAGTGCTGCGGCATCACAGCTCACAGCAATGTTAAACTCTTGGGCTCACATGATCCTCTTGCTTCAGCCACCGAGTAGCTGTGACTATAGGTGGCCAGCACAACACCGGGCTAGTTTTAGAGGCAGGGTCTCACTCTTGCTCAGGCTGGTCTTGAACTCATGAGCTGAAGCAATCCACCAGCCTCAGCCTCCCAGAGAGCTGGGATTACAGGCATGAGCCACCATGCCTGGCCCTAATTTAGGTGCGTTTAATTATGTTAGGTATAAGTTAATTGTGAACGAATTCACTTACAACATTTAATTCCTACAATTAAGTCGTGCATGTTATTTGCACTTACAGATGTTAATACAGATTTAGTGAAATTTAGTGAAATTAATTTCTCCAAAGTCACATAAGCAATGAATGACAAAATCACTCCCCAGTCAAACCACTCTGTTGGCACCCTCCTCACTTAGAGGCCATTTGACAAGTAGGATTTCCACTGCACAGTGGAGTTTCAGTGGTCCTTGTATGAAGAATGAGAACTGATGGGACACTCTCTGGAAGGTTTTTCTGTTGCGTCTTCTTATTCAGTACTTTCCTAAGATGTCCAAAGCTTATTGCAGATGTTACCTTGTTCATCTTTCCCATTTATCTGGGTACACTGGTTTTGGATGTTGTTACTGCTGTTATTATGGACGGGAAATTAACCTGAGCACTGATGAGCACCAACGTCAGCCCTGAAGTCTTGCCGCCTAATACATAATTCCAGGGCCCCAGCCACTAACACACTCTTTTTGTGATAGGGTAAAACACACGAGGCTGCGCTACTATTAATCTTTAATGAAACCAAATGTCAACAATACTATTCAGAATCATCATTTAGTTTCTAGAATAATATTCCATATACTTGTATATTCAATCTTAAGACCATACTATACATATGTAAAGGTTCAAAGAAAATCCAATTTACCTTCTATGATTATGCAAATTATTTCTTACATGTCACAACAATTTAACATGAAAAAGGGGAATTAATCTATCCATCAACCTACACTTTAGTATTCTTCCTGTCTTTAAGGAGCTGATCCCCTATTACTGTGGATTATTTTTCTTTTCCTTACAGAACTCTGAAAAATAACATCGTTCTGATAAATGTTTCATTTCCTGCCCATTAGTAACAAATGTCCCATCTGACCGGAGAACAAGTCTAATCTCTGTGATAACGAGGCAAGGGTAACAAACAACCTAACGCAGCCTGTGTCTTTGCCCATGCTCAGTTCCCATGGTTTCTTCCTTTAAAAAATACACAGAAAATACAACTACCATTTAAAAAGTTTCCTATAGGTGTCCCCCCAATCCTTAATATTGTTATTATTTTTTAAGAGGTGGGTCTTACTGTGTAGCCCAGGCTAGGGTGCAGTGGCTATCCACAGGTGCCAACACTGCTCACTGCAGCCTGCAACTCCTGGGTTCAAGGGGTCCTCCTGCCTCAGCCTCCTGACAAGCTGGGACTACAAGGACGTGCCACCACACCTGATTAAAATCCCTAAAATTTTTAATAATCAGCCTCTTGTTTTACATTATTGTGACAAAATGGTTATCTCAATTTGGGGGCCTTTTTAGCAAAAATAAAAATGATGCTAGAAAAAAATATCAAGTATCAAGGTCGGGCTATAAGCTGCCAATCTACAGCACACCCATTTTACTTCATGGATTTACCTAGATGGCTTAAAATTACATTCCCTTTTACAACACAGAACTTGCACCCTCATGTCTCCACGAATGCGGTTCCTGCAGCCTGGGGCACTGCCCTGCTTCTCCTCATCCTCCAGCACAGCCTTGCAAGCGTTTTCTACTTGCCACTGACGGTCTCCATGCCATCGCTGCTAAGACTGTCAGCTCCCTGTCTCTGCACTTCCCCAGCAAATTTTCCTGTCTTATCCTAGGTTTTCTGTGAGTGCAGAGCAAATGTAGTGCAGAGACCCCTCCCCCAAAATCTCTGACATCCTTGGTCCTTGGGTCTCATCACATAGGTGACGGGCAACCCTATCCCAGCTGCCTCACCTGTAAAGTGGACTAGCAATACTTGCTCTCAGGGACCTGCTTTTCCAGTGCTAAAGCTTAACTGAAAATATGCTCCGTAGATTGCTTTTTGTTATACAACTAGAAAGGTTTCATACCTGTGTGTTTAAGGATAAATGTCATGTACTGTGTACAACACTTAAAATAATGACTACATGGTCTATATAATAACATATCTGATCCACTTCAATTAAAAACCTACTTAAAGAAATAATTTCAGGAATCAACAAGATAGAGAACTCTCCTACTGGCATCTAATTTATAGATCAATGTAGCAAAGATAAAATTCTTTACCTATCATTTCATATAATGAACATCCACCCACTTTACCGTAACTGCCGTAATATCACATAAACATGGGAGCAGAGGAGCAGCAAACCCTCCCGGGCAGGGCCCAGGACAGCTACACAGACACAGAGGCATCACCTCAAGTCTCTTATGAGCATGTAATCATCTCCAGACTATCTGTACAGACAGACAGAAGCTCTGTAAAGGTCAGCGCTGTACTCCTAGTGATCAAATGGAACCAACAGCAATGCGTTTGCCTCACGTGACTCTGCCCAGCAGTTCTGCTCTCCTCTCCAGGCTGCTGTCCCATCCTGCACCACGGTGAACCAAAAATCAGTTCCATGTGGACGTGCCAGCAAGAAAGTGTTTGTACAAAAAAATCCATCCTGCTCTAATATTTGCCTTAAGATTGCTTTTAGGTAAGGTAAATTGGGTTACATATATCAAATACTCAGGAGCAAAACCCTGATCATCCATTTTTGTTACTCATCGGCCAGCAGGATTTCTGGGTCTCTTTTCTTCCTGTCTACCCACCTCCCCTCCAGCAGTTACATCTGACTCTAGCAACACAGCATTTCAGGACCATCTCAAATTTATTTCAAAATTTCATTTCACTACTTCCACAGAAAAGGTGATCCCAGTGAACAGGCTATACTTCTCAGATTTTAGGCACCATTTTTTGTTATTTGATGATATTTTGAGGTCACATACATCTCAGGAGCATTTCCAACTAACTTTTCTAGTAAATGCAATTTTTTCCCTATTTCTAGGTCCCTAGAAAGTTGCAGGGTTTGGGGATAAGAGAGTGAAGTGGCATTTCCATCATTTTCACTTGTAATTCCAATTAAAAAGTCTTTAAAAACGATGCATGCTCAATTCTACACTTATTTTAAAAATAATTAGTAAAATCCTCTTTCACAGCTTAGGAGAAATTATTTCCTTCTCTGACACTTCAGTATTTAACCATTCTTCCACAGATCCCTTGGAAAGGTTTTGCTCTAAATTAATTTTAAAACTATCATATGTAGCCAAGTAAATCCTACCAAAGTAAGCCAGGTTATCAAAAAGAGTGGTGGCCTTATAGAGACTCAAGTCTCCACATGTTGTTCAAAGAGTTAGGAAAATTTCTCTTTTTTACTTGAAGCTGTATTTCATACTTTGAATTGAGTATAAACAGTTTTAAGTGAGATTTCATGAAAGCCAAAAAGCCAGAGATTTAAGAAGCATATTTACTCCTTAACATCTTTAAAATAGGATGAAAGAGAAAATGTAACTAGAAAAGCAGTTATGAGTGTCAATTTTTCATTTTATGTGCCTCTGTATTCTTTGGAAAAGGCTATCAGTGAGGACACAGACTGGGGTTGATGGTGGACCATCTTCACCCCTGGTGTTTGTGGTCCTGTAAATGCGGGATGCCCTTTCTTGCTATTGAGTCACAAGGAGCCTCGCTGAGACACAGGCAAAAGAGTCAGGGAGAGAAGGCGATTTCTGAGATTTGGGGAGCCTATCAGAATAGTTCTTCTAATGAAATCAAACAACTCTCCCAGACATGAAAAATGAGCTGCAGAGAGGAAGAAAGCCCTTCTCCTGGAAGCATCAGGTAACTACAAGAACAAGAGAAAAACTCTGTGATTCACAATCTTCCCTAGATCTACAGCAGTGTATTGTTGAAAGGCATCTTAAAAACAACCTGCTATTACAAAGGGTAAATTTCATTTGTCTTTCCCTGTGAATTTTGACGCTAAGTATAGACTGATTTCAGAGTATCTGGTGTGTGTGTGTGATGCACACAGGTAAATGTTTGTGTGGGTACACTTCTTCATTTATTCTTATGGAGACCTCTCTCCAAATTTGCAGACAGGGCACAATTTCCCTTGTATTTAGACCTACTTCCTATATCATTGCTTAGTCTAATATACACACTTTCACATTTCATTTAGCAGTAAGCAACTGAAGCTTAATGCCTCTATAAAAGGCAATTATCTTAACAGGTCTAATTATCTACTGACACTTGTACCTCCTTCCTTCAGAGTGAGTGTACAAATGTTTGCTTTTTTTAATAAAGAAAAAAATCACAGAGAGAATGCTCTTTTTAACAATTCAGGAAAATGTCACTCCTTCAAAGATAAACAACAAAACCCTTGAAATTAAAAAAAAAAAAAATGAAAAAATACAATTTCCAGTCAAAAAATTGCTTAATTACTGAGAAAAAACAAATGATCTGTTTAGAAAAGACTTTATAAGTGAGATATATACACATACAGATATAGAAATGAACTTATAGTAACTTTTACATGTTTTTAAAATTTAATTGGCTAAATTCCTGATGTTAATTTTTCCCAAATAATTGGCCTAATATTAATTTCATATATTCTAAAAGTCAGGAGAAAAGTTACCTAATTTCCTGAAAATCTAATTAAATAATCTAAACCAAAATAACACTTCATTTTTTATACTGCCTGCTTTCAAGAAAGAGGAAAAACTGTAGCTGATACTAAAAACTTGAATTTTTTTTTCCATTTTAACTTGAACTTGTTGTTTATGATGAAATCTTGATTTTAGGATGATATGTTTAGATATAATTTTCACTAATAGATGCAAAAAACTGCACCTAAAACATGTGCTCATACTTTTCTCTTGAAAGGTCTAAATTTTTAATGCTAAGAGGTTTAATCTCTAAAAGTGGAGTTGTATAACTCCCACAGCTTGGGATTTTTGACCCTACAGAAAAACTTTTAGAAGCCCAAATGGATTTTCTCCCTTAATAAGTATGTGGCCATTTCAAATCATCCCTGTTACCTGTGAGCTAATAGCACTCCTCCTCCACAGGGGACCGGGCGGCCTTGGGAGGCAGGATCTCTGATCCGGAATGATAGGTTTGAAGTGTGTGGCAGATCAACAGGTACGTGGACTTCCTTCCACCTGCTCCCCTGCATCAGCAAACCCCAATCCTCCTCCGCTATCTCCTGGGCCTCCTCAAGGTGAAGAAGTGAGGAAGGAGACTATTTTGATGGCCACTTCACTCACTGACTGTATTGTTTATGATGCATTCCTTAACCTTAGGATAGTATGTTTAGTATATAATTTTCACTAAGAGACATAAAATGTCAACAGCAGGCTAATAGAACTTAGGTTTTTGGAGAGTCAAAAGTGACAAGTAGACTTTTGACTGTGGTGCCCCTAACCCCACCCCTCCCCAACATTGTTCAAGGGTCAAATGCATTTTCTTAACTTAAAGCAATTTTGGTTGCTACTAACTGAAAATTTTTGTTATTTGATACTATTTTCATATTGCTTTTTAAAGGTTTTTATGCTGCTAAACCTCAATCTTTCTTACAAGTGTGAATTTACAAAGAAATGACTTAGTTGATACCAAGATAGGGTGCTTCCCCAGAGAAAGTCCTGGAATGACTTCCCGGCCCTTCCTGACAGTGGCTGTCCCCACTGCTGGTGAATGCCTTGTTTATCCCACTCTTTCCCCACTGCCCTCCCCACCTCAAGGAGCAACTGGGGAACCCGCATTCACCCCTGGATGACCTAGCAGTTCTAACTCTTTTGTGTTTTTCCCTAGTGCATACTCTGGGAATAAAATAAAACAACATACTTTATCTGAAAGACACAAAATCCAATGAATCATGATTCCCTTTGTTAAGAGAGAACATTTCAAAATGACAGATGCTCACACAAGGAACAAAGATAATACACAGTCACATATCCTATGATGGCAGGTCCTGAAGGATTATAATACGGTATTTTTGCTGTGCCTTTTCTATGTTTAGATATGTTTAGATACACAAACGCAGTTATGCTCCAGTACAGTAGCATGCCGTATGGGCGTATAGAAGGCTGTACCGTCTGGGTGTGGGTAAGTGCATTCCTTCACGTCCACACAGCAATGAAAGTGCCGAGCAGGGCAGCTCTAAGAAAGCAGGCCCGTCATTCAGCGAAGCACGACTGTAATTAGAAGGCTGTGCCACGTGACGGAGGTCCTGGGAGAAGCCAAGCTACCATGCTAGAGGAAATCTCCACAGCTCATCCATCTCTCTTAGAAATGGATATCCTTCAGAATCACAGGAAACAACAAATGGCCTTTCTAAAATAACTAAAGTTTGCAACAAAAGCAGATGTACTATTTCCCAGAGTTGTATGGAATAAATTAAGAAAGCCATGTGTCTAAACATATAAGCCTCCAGAAGTCCAATTACCACTTTGAAGGAAATGAGAATTCACGACAGAATCCATGAAGCACAGGTTAGGGCTAGCTCAGAGCAGAGTCACAGGCAGGTGCCCAAGAGAATAGCCAGCAAGGCAGAAACGGAAACTACAGCCACAACAAATTCTGCTTTCCTTTTCTGTGAGAGGAAAGGATGAAATGTGACAAAGAAAAAATGTACAAGGAAACATCTTATTTTATTCCTCTTCCTATATTTATAGTGGTCATGTCATTAAAAATGATTTTAAAATAAATACTAAAAATGTATATTTCTCCTCTTAAAGGGGGTGGAACTATCCTTTTTAAAACACACAATTAATATCAAATTATGGTTAATTGTGTTATAAACATGGGGAAAGAGTGACTCAGAGTTCTGAATTAGTGCCACAACTCACTAGAATGAAAATGAATCTAAAAACAAGTTAAAAGAAACTTAGGGGAAGGAAATGAATTCATGTAAGAGTTTTGAACTGGCACGAAGGGCTGCTGATGGACGGCTGTGAAGAGCTGGACACGAGACAATGCCGGGCCCGTCCCCCCCCTCCCACAGAGCGGCCTGTCCTCCCCCCCACAGAGCAGCCAGCCCTCCCTCCCCCAGAGGGGTCTCCCCCCCACAGAGGAGCCCATCCCCCCTCCCACAGAGGGGCTCGTCCCTTCCCCACAGAGCGGCCCGTCCTCCCTCAACCCTGCTTGCCCTCAGCTTTCAGTGAGCAGATCCTGTTCCAGAGAAGTGAAGCATCAACATTTCAGTTGTGGTTTTCCACTGCCAACCCTAGACTCAAATATACCTGTCAACCTGAGCCATATATGGGCTATTCTCTTCTACCATTCCTTGTATAATTTCAACCCAAATCAAATCTTTTAATACTCTCTGGGCCCCAATATTTCGCTAGTCCTTTTTGGGAAGCCTGTTCTCTTGGGAATAGACACTTCCTTTATTTCAATCTGCATTTTCCTAAATCAAAATACTTTCCTTCTCCTAAACATCCTGAATTATAGAAAAGGCCCTTGGGTTAGGCTATTCAGTGTTGCTTCTGGACCTTTTTCTTGTTCTGCCTCTTTACTATAATCAAGAAGATACTGTTGCCAAATTATCTGCATGAATCAAACCTCCAGCCCACAGCTTTCTCCTGCCCTTCATCTCCCACTCTCTGTAATTTCTGTATCTAAATGAGTCATATTAGAAGTGAATCTGGCTCAAAGAACCCTACTACTGTTTCCTGCCTTTACTTTTGACCTTTGGTTTCAAAGACACCGTCAGCCTCACAGGACCCTTCCTCTGATATCTTACCTTTAGATCTCACCCTCCTTGACCTCGAGCTCCTTCCTACCCGCAAGGTTTTCTCCTCTCTCTGTTTTCACTAGGGTCAGTAAGCTCTTTGACCCTCCTTAATTCACCCACCCCGTTCCTGTGCTGCCACCCAGACTAGGCAGAGTCCCAACAGGACATTTTAATACTTCCCTCTCACTCCTGGTCTTTCCAACATGGTGAATCCTCTTTCTTGAGCTGGGTCCTTCCGAATGGAGGTTGGCAAGGCTATGAGATCAATGATCACAAAAGCACAATGGTGGGAAAAATCTCCTTTTTAGAGATCTATGAGTTACTCATGCTGGTGAGGAAAGAAATTTCATAAAGAAAGATATAGATAATACTTAAAAGAAGGGGAAGCCGGACCAGAAAATACTAATATTTTTGTACTTGTCCTGGGGGAGCAAAAGTTACCAAGGCTGTTGAGAAGTGAAATGAGTTGATCAAAGAGAGGTTTTAGGAAAATTAATTAGGATATAGAATCAGGAAAAAAGGAACACAACAGTGTTGTCTTAATATCAGAAAGTGACTTCACCTAGAAGACCCTCCCGTCTCCGTATAACACCCCATTACAGGCATCACAGCTACTTTAAGACACTTCTAAAAATAGACATTCATGACTTCCCACTTCTTGTATTTCAGGATGAAACAGATTCTTACATAAGAAATACCTAGCCATTTCTAATCTATGTATCTCTCCTTCAAATTTGATTCCCAAATAATTTAGTGTCTTACTATTATTAGAAAAGTAAAGTAAGTTTACCCCAAAGTAGGTATCATAATTTAAATATAACTCAGGAGAAAAAAATAGCAAAATAATTTAACTTTACGGTCTCTAGTCTTAGTTTCCCTCATTCATTACAGTAAAATAAATTTACTATATTTCAACATGGAAGGTGCCCTAGATTTCACTGGGTCCAACTGACACACTCTACATGGAAGAAAAGTGAGGTGCATAGCAAAAGGTTATTTATGTAGCTTCTTACCTATTTGGTCACAAAACCAGGGCTCTAATTTAAGTAGGCAACTGGCTCTTTTAGGCTTTTAGGATTTAAAAAAATTAAAAAGTTGCAGAAGCCACAGAAATACAACTGCTTTATTCATTGTCTCCTCTTTTAACCAGATCCTTCAGAGTGACAGCACTGTACCCAGGCTTTGTATATTGGGAATTCTCACCCAGCACACGATTGATTTTTTTTTCATTATACTTTTACAATTTTTTTTTTATTTTTAGTTGCAATTTTTTAAAATTTCAGATTAACGGGAGGGTACAAACAATTAGGTTACATGTTTGCATTTAAGTGGAATCCCTGTGGTAGTCAGATCCCGCACCCAAGAAGTGTGCCATATACACTTACACTGTGCCCATGAAGTGGGAGCACACCCATCCCCTTCCCTCCTCCCCCTTCTCCCCAACTTGAACTGAGTTTTTCTCTTATGTGGGTGACACAAGATGGATTTCTAAATGAAGGCTACGGGAGAAGCTCTTTGGTATGAAAAGTCCTTGCTCTCTCCTCTCCCTGTATCTAAGGACTGCCCACACTTCAAACCTTTGCTCAGGTTTCTGACCAACTGTGAAGCCTTGTCCTGTGGCCACTGATAGCAGAAGCTCCTCCTGTGATGGGCATGAGTGTAAATCCATCTGCATGACAGGACACTCAGCCTCCAGAGTTGAAGGCTCCTTGTGCCATTGCTAAGTCTACTCTTGGTTTCTCTTCTAGATACTACACTCTTAGCTCTGTGACACAGAGCTAAGACAGCACTTAGCTCTGTGTCTTTTCACACTCTGAGTCTCTGATGAATAATCTCTGCACAAAAATCATGGCAGTTGAAGAGAACGAGGTCTGCAGACATGTTTCCATGGCGGGGACGACCAAGGAGTCAAGGCTTCATCAGCAACACTTTCCTTCCCATGAGCCTCCAGAAGTTTAGAGAGAAAGAAAAACAGCATCGGCACCCTGAGCCATGGGAAGTCAGAGAGAACAATTCACTATTTTTTCTCTGTCAACCAACCACATTATTAAACCCTACATCACCCCAAATACAAAGAAATGTCATTGCTAGTTATTTAAGTTTTGAACCAAGGCACTCAAAGCACTAGGCTGAGGGAACACTTTCTTCTCTTGTTTTTTAATTATCTATTCGTAAAAACAATAAGTAAAGACCTTTTATTTAAAAATATAAAACATAAAAGAGGCTTTTTCTTTTAAGATTTTAAGCTAAAAGATCAAACCTTTCCCCAACCTTCTTCGTCAGCCTTTAATTTACCCATAGTTAGTCTTGTCAGCTGCTGTTTATGGATTTCCCAGTGATTTATTCCGTATTGTTCAGAACTGAACTGTCAACCTCCCACTGTACACATCTGATCCTCTGCAATTTTAGGGTGATCAGGAGGAGGATCTGATGTTGGCTGGTAACAGCGCAGCTACATTAGCATGTGATTAAGCAGCCGCTACCTGGAACGCAATGCCACTTCACTTGATTTTCCATTCTTCAAACAACAGCCAAATACATACTTCATATGTATTTCAGGAATAATTTATACAGAAATATTGCTCAGATCTTAAATGGGACCTAAGAGAAAATGGGCCTAGTCTTAGTGCTATCCAAAGATGAGCTGTCACTTTGAAAATGAAGACAGCAACTTGAGCCGAAAGGCCCCTGGCAGCCCAGACAGGAGGGCAGGTGCTGAGGGGAACTCAAATGAATGGAAAGATGGATGCCTCTCCTGACATTCTTAAACTATGAGATACAAACCTACTACCAGGAACGATCACAATGTATGAAATAATTTAATATGCAGTTTTCCATTGAATGTTGACATTTCCATTTTTAGAATTAGACCTTCCATGGTCAGTAGCAAATTTAGTTATTGAATTTCAGATGTGGGGACCCGTACTGCAACTTCATCCCATTAGCTACCCTCAGACTTCATCACATTGGCTCTCAACCTCCAGGTCTCAAACATTTGCTCAATTCCAGTTTATTCCTACTTGTTAAATTAGGATGAGTACTGGTAAAGATGTCTCCTTTTGCGTCTATTCCCATTCAGTAACTTGTTGGGCAGCCTCAGCTAAGTCCCTTGACTCTGCCATGTTTTAGTTGCATTTGAAAAAAAAAAAAATCAACTATTTTCTGTGATTCATACAAGAATATTCCCTAATTATAAAAATAATCCCCGACACTTTGTAATTTGTAAAGATCTTTGGCAAATAAGTGAGGCTCTCTGGATTGCCTTCTGGACTTTCAGAATCGCATCATGGTGAAGGGAGGGTGATTGCGGACCACACCTGCGGTGCATCTTATAAGGGTACATGTGAAACTTACTAAATGTAGAATATAAATGTCTTAACACAATAACTAAGAACATGCTAGGAAGGCTATGTTAACTAGTGTGATGAAAATATTTCAAATTGTATATAAAACCAGGGAGCGCACAGTACCCCATGATTGCATTAATGTACACAGCTATGATTTAATGGAAAAAAAAATGAAGGGACATCATCTAATCCAGATGATTCTTTTAGTTGCCTGTAAAAAGGAAAATAATAGAAAAGAATGCTTCAATATCAGAGAGAGAATGCAGGTATCACGTGCTTTGAGCAGCATTAAGTTAAAAGGAAAACTTTAAGGTAGTATTTATCTAACACATATTTATTCAAGAAACCAGTTCCACTAACTAAACTTAGTCCGATAAGAATAATCACTGACACTTAATGAAGATGGAGATTCCTAGGTCTCACCCCTATGATTCAGAACCAGCCAGGCAGAGGTGGGTAACTGTGGTGCAGGGGAGAGTCATCTAGTTGGACTGATGTTTGACCTGAGAGGGAGGGGTTCAGATCCAGTTTTTCCTTTTGGGTAAAGTTGACAAGAACCCTACAGAAAAGTGAAATGAAAATTAAACTCTTAGGCATTTTGATAACAAAATAATATTTGTTATCTAACTAAGGTAAATTTCCTACAAGACTTCAAGAATCTCAAATGGCGTCAGATGACTTCTCAGGAGGCATCCACGTTAAAGTCACACCCAGGCCCAAGAAGACACAAAGGGGCTCGCCTGTCCATCTGCTTCTACGTGAGCCGTCTGCACGATGCTGAGGAAGACGAAGAACCAGCACGCGGCACCAACCAGTGGGACTTCAGTGACAAGGAATCCAGCAAATTACTGCACTTCTAAAGTCCCAATCTGTCTGGGGTTGCCATGGTTTTAGGAATACAAAATCCTCCTGGTTCTAGCACTGATCTCCTGGAAGCAAAGACAGAAATATGCCAGCTTCCATTACTGGGAAAAACTAAAAGATGACAGGGAGAGGTAGAGGGGAAGCCCAACTCTGTCGCAGCTACCTTGTCCTATGCTTACAAGGATGGTTTTGACGTAAGCACTTTCTAAAAAACTTTGTGATTAATTATACAGGCAGGCTAGAAAGGAAGCCTCATAATGTAATATGCAAATTCTTTCACTAAACATTCATTACACCAGGACCACGGTAACTCATGTGGATCTCACTTACAGAAACACTGATCATGGCTGTTTTTCCTGCATAAAATGCATGCCTGTTATTTTTAAAATAAAGTTTTATAAGGAAACATAGATTTCACTAAGATGTCTTCAAAGTATTTATAAATGTGTACTTGGGAGAGGACATGAGCTGGTAATCACCAAGCAGCAGCTATTAGCAATGCAAAAATAGATTTATCTTAATTAGTAACCAAAATGCACATCAGCCTGTGCTGGCAGGCGGCAGGCTTAAGCAGAGAGTGGAAGGTCTCAAGTTCACTAGCTCCAAACACCCTCAGGAAGGCTCGGGCACCCAGATGCAATCGTGGGAAGAAGAGACTGTGAATCTTCCTTTCACATTCTGCTCCTCTAAGTACCCTAAGGCCAAATAAATGAGCTTCCCACTTACATGTGGAGCTCCACAGATCCACTGCAGGGGATTTTCTGAAGGATGTCCCCATCTCCAGGACAGCTACTAAAATTACTTTTAATAACTCCACAATTAGAAATTAAAGGCCTCAAAATACAAAAGACAGATGGAGGTAATGCTTAACTATAAATGAGTTTTGGCTATGTAATAACAACAGTTAAAATGACTACCGAGAACTATCGTCAGAGAAGGAGAAAGTGGGCAGCTGTGGAGCTCCAGGCTCCCGAAACAGGAGACGTCACCCTGCAGTGATAAAAGGCACTGCTGTGTGGCCACAAGTTTTATTGTATTATTACTGCAGCCAGGGCCAGAAGTCTTGGATCTGAGTCTGTCTCCTGCTATTTAAGGACGACTCTTCAATTTGCGGGGCCATAGTTTACCCATCTGTAAAATGGGATTATGTCAACTTCAACCATTGTTCTGGGAACTGGGTGGGATTGTTTATGTAAAAGTATTTTGAAAAAGATAAAGCTATATAATGAAATGAAACAGTATTTCTATATCAGAAGGCTATGGCCAGAAAACAAAACAAAACAAAAACTTCCCAGGGAGATAACTTTATAGGGAACCTGTTTGCCTTTAATAGGATAAAGACAGCAAGAGGTAATATGTGAAGACATGTTAGTTAGGCAAGTACAAATTCAAGTGGCTTTGCTTGAAAGCGTTTATGAATCATGTGCCTGGCTGGTAACACAGGTGACTTCATTCTCTAAAGGCATCGGTTAATTGAGATATAACTTTTCCACAGCTTTGTTGCCCTGTCTTCAGTATATTTCTAAGCAACCCTTCACTGGACATGCCCAAGGGACCATTCTTTAAGTAAGCTCTGAAATAAATTTAACATTAGCTATACAAGCTGCAAACATGGTATTGGAAAATACACTCTAGTGAATGCTCATCATTTACATAACCAGACAGCTGGAGTCCAAAGAAATGCAAATTCTGTCATCACTTATATGCACTGAAAACATATTTTCTTCACTGAAACGCACAGGCAAGAGGAAACCATTTGAGAGAAAACAGCAACAAATCCAAACCTTAAGTAAATAAAAAACAAATTCAAATTTTCTGTAAAAGTAGAGTAGAGGGTGGTTTTCTTTATAGGGTGCAGTGTTTATTCTGACTTTTGCCAGGAGCCATGGGCTTCCCAGGAACTCCCCTCCTGGCTCCTTGAGCTTTGTTTCGTCTACGGCAATTAGCTGTGGGAGCATCTGTCCTTTTCCCGATGCTGTCGCTTTCCCGTCATATCTTTCTGCCCTCCTGCCAGAGGTCATCTTCTGAATTGAATGACTGGGGGCTGCAAAAGATACTCGCTCAGGCCGGGCTATCTTTGCAGGCTCAGTTCCAAGCCTGTTAGAATATTTTTTTTTTCTTTTAAAGCTCATTCCATAGGCAAACAGCCAGTCAAAATATGCTAACTTGAGCCAAATGTTGTCAATGTGAATTGCCTGAGCAGCCTTCCTACCCGATTCCCTATGGGACAGACAGCACTCCTGTGGCACTGCATATATACATACCACAATTTACCTGGATGGAGCAAGAACATGTTCTTCTTAGTAAAGTATCTCAAGAATGGTAGGGGAAAAAGTATACAATGTACTCAATACTACTATGGAATCGGTCTATAATCACCTACGCGCTCATAGGAATGGTAAAACATAACTATAGTCCGGGGGGGGGGGGAGGAGAAGGGAGGGGAGGCTGGGAGGAGGGTGGGTATTTGGGGGAGACCTAACCTAATGTGCATAATGCAATGATACATCTCTAATCTATTAAGAATAAAGTATGAATGTCTTACCACAACAAACAAGTGAGGAGATGGTTGTGTTCATCAGTTAGATGTAAGCATTCCACATTGCATTAATGTACAGAGTTAAGATTTAATAAAGAATTAAAAAAAAACCCCACAATAAAACAGAAACTGCAAAATTACAGTGATTCTGTGGATTTCTTTCATTAGTTTAAAACAAGGGGCTTATCCAGCATGCCGCCTCTCACCCTTCACTTTAAATAAGTGGCCGTTTTCAATTTCAAGCCCAAATCACATTTAGCCTTCAAAACAATTTTCAGTCCACTCTCAAATCAGAGAAAGTGATTTGGACTTGAGAGATTCAGTACATAGCCGAGACAGCCCCTCTGTCCTGCTCCCTTGGGGCCCACAGGGTTCATGAAGGTTAATAGGTCAGTCCTCAAAGAAAGAATTTCCATTTATTTTGAGAGGCAGAGGACTTCAGAACAGTCAACACTGGGCCATCAGAAAATTTAAAGTGCTTTTCAAGGCTAGGAGAGTGCACTCAGCTCCTATTACTGTACTCTCGGAGGTTCTGGAAGAAATTGAGTGGTTGAACTTGGTGCTCCTAAGGTAAAGAAAAGGCAAGTAAATATTTCTCTTCCTTAAGTTTCTTTAAATTAGTCACTGGTAGGAAGCCAGGAGGCAGCACAAGGGCGACATATGTAAGGAAGGCCACTTTCTGGGTAATAGGCCCTCCAATGTGTACTAAAGGAAGCTATTGAACTAATGGTACAATTATACAGAAGCAAAGAAATATACACTCTCCTAAAACACACTCTTACAAAGTCTATAATGTAATTACCTCTCAGAACTTAGATTATGATTTTGAGCCACAGGAATGACTTTATTTTATGAAAGTTAAAACTAAACTCTTGTTTTCCTTTAATAATCTTCAAGAGGGCAGTGACTCTCACTGGATAAAAGGATTTAAACCTAAGACATGAAACTATAAAAATACTTGAAGAAAGTGCAGGGAAAACTCTTGAAGGAATCATCCTGGGTGAATATTTTATGAGGAGGACTCCCCAGGCAATTGAAGCAGTATCAAAAATACATTACTGGGACCTGATCAAACTAAAAAGCTTCTGCACA
>CAUYPK010080270.1:0-35400 GCA_963574355.1 Loris lydekkerianus
TAGTAAATCTCTCCTATTTTCAAGACAATGACTAATCTCTGAGCAGGGCACAAAGATGGAAGTAGCCTCAGGGGAACAAAGTTAATAGAATATTCTCAAGCATTCACTCAGTTTACCCAGTATGAAGTAATGACTGTGTCCTTCCTTCAGGGCAGAATATCTATAGACCTCTGACAATATGTTGTTAACGTATGTCAACCCTCTGGCCCGTGTCTCTGAGGAAGGGCTGCATCCCCTTTGATCTCAGGCTTAAGGGGGTGTACTGCCTCAGAGAAAAGGCCTAAGGAATTTTCCAAAAAAGCCTATCTCTGTGAGTAACCCAGGGAGGTCCAGACTTCCTAAACCTCTGGAAGAAAAATAAGTCATTTTAAACTTACACCGAATTTACTTTGTGTGCTTGATGTAGGATATGTTTATTTTTAAATATTATCCTACAACCTCCGAAAGTTTTTCTTCTGCCTGGTGTAACCTGTTGCTGATACTTTCAGCAACAACTTTAAGTTACAATTGTAACTTCCAATAACAGTTATTTAGTCAATTGACAAAGTTGTATCTTTAAGTTCCCTAATTGACTGCTTCAGTTCCTCCAGCTCTGCTATATCTTTTCTATATAGTTCATCTCTTATTTGATTCTGCTTTTGGATTTTCTTTTGGTTATTTTCCACTTTATCAGCAGTTTTCTTCATTATTTCCATTGTTTCCTTCATTGTTTTTATCATGTGTATTCTAAATTTCCTTTCTGTCATTCCTAACATTTCTTTATAGGTGGAATCTTCTGCAATAGCTACCTCATGGTCCCTTGGAGCGGTTGCTCTGTACTGGTTCTTCATGTTGCCAGGAGTTTTCTGCTGATTCTTCCTCATGAGTGATTTCTATTATCTGTTTCCTTGCCCTAATTTTCCTTTCACTTCTTCTTGCTGTTTAAGTTGCCATGCAGCTGCTGGCAGGATTAGACTGAATGAATTCAGGTAACCACTTGCCTGTTTTCCACTACTTTGTCCTCCTCGTGGGGTCCAGAAGTCTCTCACTGACTCCCTGTGTCCTCAAAGGGATGATGACAGGCAGATCCCAACAGCCAGAGATGCCTAGAGTCATCTCCCAGACTCCCCAGACTCACCGTGCTCAATTGCAAGAAAGCTGTTACTCAGCCGCCATCTTGCTTCCACTCCCCATATTGCGTAATTTTAACTTTATTTTAATATTATGAATGGTAATTTGTGCAGAATCTATTTTTTTTAATTTTTTTCTCTGATTAGTGTTGCTTTATTTTCTTTAGGTATGTACATATATATATATAAATTAGTATATATACTAATAATTAAGTATTATTTAATAATAATCAGTATATATACTAATAATTAAATATATTTAATAATAATAAAATAGTAATTATTTTGGATAGAGTAGAAATGTAAACTATGTTTCTAGGCTGTAAGCCCTTCCCAGACCCAATCTTCTGTGTCTAGTTTAGCTGAGTTGAGTCTGTACCAATGGTCAATAAATAAATGTGTCATTACCTGTTTTTTTCTCTTCCAGGAACTATCACACTCTCTTCAGTAGCCCTAGCTTCCCTGGCGTCAGTTTTCTAGTTTCATAGGTCAAAACACTGTACTTATTCTAACACCAACAGCATGCCCTGTGTTTGTGCTGTGCTAATTATTTCCCCATCCCAGGGCTTGGAATATTGTTTGCACACTCCCTCCCACATTGTGCATTTTCCCCATAAGTCTGCCTGTAGCTGATCATTGTCCACTGTAGCTGTTTTTAGTAATATGTCCAAATTTTACATTTTTTTTCTTTGGCCCGGGAAGGGGGTGATCTTCCAATAACAGTTATTTAGTCAATTGCCAATATATGATTCCTTTTTTTAATCTGGGGAAACTAGTAACAAGTAAATTAAGTAAATCTATGCTGTTCTCAAGAAATAGCAATGGAGAAAATTGCTGCTCTTAATGTCATGATAATATATTCTAATAGAATTGCTCATGTATATATGAGAATATGTTTTAAACTAAATGTATATTTACTGATACCCTGAAAGTTAGCAGTAATACTGAGACATTGTAATAAATTCTATGGTTACTGATTAAATCAACCTACTCTTTAGAAACACAAATGTTGCACAAGTAAAAGTTAACCCTTCCAGAGTATCCATATTTTGACAGTAACAAACACATATAAATATCAAAAGAAGACAGAATCTAAACATTGTACTCAGCAACAATTATTATATTTATGTAAGAGTTATGGTAAAAGCAGTGAAGTATATGAATATTTACTAATCAATATATACTAATCTTAAAGAAAACAAAACAAAACAAAGAAAATTCTTGCTTTTTAGATGGATCTTGTGATTATTGAGCCTGAAATATTAATACATATTTCCACAACTATCTGGATCAGCTTAACATGCTAACCTTTATGTTTCTCAGTAATTGGTTAATGTAAGTATGTTTTAGATATACAGAAATTTTCATTGGAAGATTAATCCTTTGGCTCATAGTGAGAAATTCTTTGGGGGCCAGTTATAATCTATTAAATTATTTCATATTCTAACATGTTATTCACTCCTTTTATATATATTTTTTAAGAATAATGATAGTGGGCTCTGTCAGGAAGCATTAATTGAGATACCTAATATGACTATTTTATATTCAGAAACAATGAATGTTTCTGAATGAACAAGGTGGGGGTAGCATTTTGTACTTCTTTTTCATTATTTTTCTGGGAAGACTCAAAGCTGTTCAGTAAATTTAACTATAGTCACTGACTGTGATGGAAAGTCATTTGAACAAAATGTATATTCAAAACTATTTAACCCAGACGGTAGCAGACAGGGGTATTTAAAATAAAGCTTCTGGCATAACATGATAACTTTAATGATCATTGTGCTGGAAAACAGGTGTCAGCCTGCTCCCCTTTCATTTCTCTCCACCCTCCATCCTCTTCCCTTTCCATCTGTTTTCCTTTTTCTCAGGCCTTTTATGTGTATGTTTTAGTTTGTGAAGAACAATTTGATATCTTTAGTTTGAAGGGCAAGGACACCCACAAACCTTGGAGATCAAAGATGAAAAAACACCTACTGTTCCTGCTGCCACTCTTCTATTTTAGCAAATAGCCTATTCTGCTATTTTATGGATAGAAATAATAATGATGTCTTTTATCACCATGTACACTAGGGTGGTACACCCCACAGGTTATATCCCCAGAAGATTGAAACATTGTTAGCAAATGGATTATTTATTTATTTTCTAACATATATATTTTTTTATTCCTGGACAAAAAACTTCCTGAAGACATATGACCAATCCCAACAATACGAGATTTGGCCTCTCTGGGTATCATTAAATACCTTTGGGTTATTCAATATCAATTTGGTAATCTCCTACACAAAGTTAAATATTTGAATAAAAACTAAAAAGACTAAAAAAACCATCATGGAATTTGCAGAATCAGTGTGCCAAGAATCATAACCTCTACTTCCTTTACTCCAGTATAAATCATTGGTCTCTAGTCTTACCCTGAATAGGCCAACTTCCATAATGTTTCTAAAAATTGTCTTCCTTATATATCTCCCTATGCTACCCATCCAGTCACAAAAAGTCTTTAGTGACTTACTATTATATTTAGAACCAAAACAATAATTGATAACTTTTATGTTTTGGTTTCTAAACTCTCAGCTGCAAGAGTTCAGAAAGCTTAAATTATTCACGCATTCACTTACTCATTTATGAATGTATCAAACATTTACTGAGAGCCAACATCATTTAGATACTGGAAGAGAGAAGAGCAAGAGAACAAATCAGACAAAGCTCCCTGCATTATAGAGCAATGGGAACAAAAGAACAATGAACAAATAAGTAAGTTGACTTTATGCAATTTTAGAAGGTGATAATAGTATGCAGAACAATCCAGCAGAGAGAAAAAGAAGATGTCCTTGTGAGGTGCTGAATAATCACTTTAAATAGGATGACTAGGGCGTTCTCATTGAGACTCTGCTGTTTATATGTAAATAGTCTAAGGAGATTGTGTATGTTAGGGAACATTTTACAGGAAGATGGAATTTAGGTCAGAAGTTCTCAAAGCAGGAGTCTGATTGTCACATTCCCAGAACAGTAAAGAGAGAAACCTGACTGAAGTTGAGTGAACAAGCAAAAGGAGAAGGGATAGCAGATAAGGTCAAAGAGTTAAGTAGGGTAAGAATTAGGTCACTAATAAAGACTTTGGCTTGACTGTGAGTGAGACACAAAGTGATTGAAGGGTTTCAAGCAGAAGAGGGGAGGGGAATGGTCTGGATTACATTTTAAAATGATCCCTTAGGCTTTCCTTTTATAAATTGAGTGGAAAGAGAATAGGAGAAATCAGGAAGAATTGAATCTCCTGAGCTAATCCCCACAAAAGGAAGAAAGGAAGGAAGAGGGGAGGGAGGAATAGAGGGCAAGAAAGAGGGGGGGAAGAGGGAAGGAAGAAAGAAAGGAAAGAAATGGTGTCCTGGAAGCCATGAAAGAAAAGTACATTGAAAGAATAGATGGTCAGATATATCATGTGGGAGGACTGAGACCTGATCATTAAATTAAAAAATAGTACAAAACATACTTTCATTGACAGTTCTTCATAAATAAGTATAAATAAATGATACCTTATACTATGAGAAGAGAGGAATTAGGTAGCTGCCTGTAGTTTATTTGTCTAACTTGAGTAAATTAACCCAGATAGGGTGGTGTTTCTAGTAAACAATTAACAGAGATAAATTCAGTTCACTGCCCTCATAACTCGTTAAGAAGTTTCTGAGAAACAAACTAATTGTACTGGGAGAGAGTTCTTATTCATTAAATTATTTTAGTAGAATGTGAGTAGTTCAGTGATTATGACAAAAAAATATTTATTTATTTAGAAGGCCTAGGCTTCTGGAAAATATCACATAAATCATGTAAGTATCTCACTACAGAATATAGTTGTTTTATTACCTAAATCATCCTTTCTTTGTGGAGTGAGTCCTTATTGTAATTAGAGATAACATCTTTTGTCCATGGTCAGAAAGTACATCTGATGCCTTGAACAAAGGACATGGGGATCCATCCAACTGTGACTGTGACCCCGATTGTGTATATTCTTGACGTTATTAGTGAGTCTTGGCACAGTGAAAGATCCTTGTGAGTCCAGTTTGATGACACCATTCTTCATTTTTTGCTGACAGAAAAAAAAAATGGAAATATATAGACAACTTTTTCTAAGATTTGTGTTGTAAATGTGAGTAGGGGAGATATGTAGTCAAGGTGGATACTATCTTTATTTTTCATGTTTGGAAATTCCTTTGAGTTGATCAATGGTATGCTGATTAACTGGAAAACTTAAAGGAAATGGATAAATTTCTGGACACGTACAACATGCCAAGACTAAATCATAAAGAAATAGAAAATGTGAATGGATTAATAATGAAGCCAAAATCTAATGTTTTCAATGCTGAGTTCTACCAAATGTTTATTTTTATTTTTTTAATTAAATAATAACTGTACAATAATGCAATCATGAGGTACAATGTGCTGGTTTTATATACAGTTTGAAATATTTTCATCGAACTGGTTAACATATGTTTAAAGAAAAACTAATACCAAATCTACTTTACTCTTCAAAAATTAAAAAATATGGGAATACTTTCTAAACTCATTCTATAAGGCCAGCATTATCCTGATACCAAAACCAGACAAGAAAACAACCGAAGAAGAAATGCAGGCCACAGTGATGAACATTGATGGAAAAATCTGCAATGAAACATTCGCAAGCCAAATTTAATGATACATTATAAAGGTCATTTGCTATGATCTCAAAGATGTAAGGATTGTTCAACATGTGAAAATCAGTAAACATGATTCATCACATCCATGGAATTAAGAACAGATGGTCAATGAAGCTTTAAATAAATGATGAAAAAGTATTCTATATAATCCAAATCTCTTCTTGATAAATACTCTCAAGATGTTTAACTTGATTTCTTTTATTCAAGATTATACTGGAAGTTTTAGAGATAGCATTTAGGTAAGAGAAAGAAATAAAGAGCATCCAAATTAAATAAAAAATCAAATGGTTCTTCGTTATAGACTACATATTTATTTACACAGAAAACCTTAAGGATTTGCCAAAATATTATTGGAACTAATAAATGAATTTACTAAAATTTCAGGATACAAAATCGACATACAAAAAAAAAATAGTTTTTTTATATGCCAATAGTGAATTATCTGAAAAAATTCAAGAACTCAATTCCATTTATTCTAGCTACAAAAAAAGTCTTTAGTAATAAACTTAACCAAGGAGATGAAAGATCTCTACAATAAAAACTAAAAACATTGATCATAGTAATTAAAGAGATCATAAATAAAGGAAAAGATATCCCATATCCATAGAATTTAAAAAGTCTACATTATTAAAAAGTTTACATTATCTAAAATAATTAAAAACAAGGGAAATACAGGCTGCCATCAGAAACATTTACATAAATTTTAAAATAATAAACTAGAATGCTTATAGTAGCAGAGTTATTATTTGTAATATCTCCAAGCTAAAAAATACCCTAATGCCCATCATTTGTAGAATGAATCAATAAATTATGATACAGTTACAGAAGAGAATATCACTTAACAATGGGAATGAGCAAAGTACAGATACATGCAACATTATACGTGAGGCATTGAAACGTAATGGTAGAGCATAATAATTAAGATACTAAGATTTACAAAGCTTTCAGGTGCAATATATTTATGTAATATGCCATCTGAGTGTCCAGCACATATTTTCAATCTAAACTATTTTAGGTCAAATAAATTAATACCTATAACTAAGCTATGAACATTCATCAGGTGTTTGTATGTGACAGATATTGTTAGGCATTTTTTCATACATGTATATGTATATATCAGTATTTACATAATTATAAATATATTTTATAATTATACTCTTTATAAGTCAACATTGTTTTGCTTTTACAAATGAAGAAAATAAATCTGAGAGAAATAAATTAGGTATCTTTTAATGTCATTGGATATTAACAATCAAAGTTTAATCTGAGCTTTGTCTTATACCAAACCTGATACTCTTTAGTCTGTACATGGCTACTTTACGTACTTTCAACAATTTTTTTTGTGTGTGTTGGTGTGTGTACTTTCTGTGAGTCACATCCTTTGCCATATGTGGCATGACCTAGAAAGTCTGAAGTAGTTATTAGTCTTTCTACAATGTGAATTCTTCAGTTACTTCTGTTTAACATTAGCATGTGGAAGCGCTTTCAAGCGTTCCTCAGCCTTTCCCGAAGTGAAGTCTAATTTTTCCTCGCAGTTGATGTGACAGTGAAGTGCTTTAATATAGTAACTTTCTGTGTTTAGAGTTGTCAATTCTCACATATCATCGAGACATCATTTCAGTGTTTTGCCATACTACAGGTTTACTTTTCATTCACATTCTGGTCCAACATAGTGTGAGGAACGGAGTGGGTCTGCCCCAAATAGTCTGTTAGAGACCCATGCTCCTCCCGTATAATTGTTCTGTTATCCTTCAGATCTTCAAAGCCCACACTGTATTCTTTGTATCTTGCTGCTAAAAAAGAGAGGAGAGAGATAGGGAGACTTGTACTGAATGTTTTTGGAGGAAGGCTTTGAAGTTGCATAAATCATTTTCATCAACATTCCACTTGCTATAATTTAGTCACATGGCAAGGCTAGGTGGCAAACGTAGAAGTAAAAAGGAACATGAAACTGACAATATTGTGATTGTCAATATTGTGAAAATGCTTTTCAAAAAAGTTAAATGGAAGTTCAATAATAGAAAGAATTAATATCCACTGTTTATCAAAATTAATAAGCTGGTAAATCATGACTCTACTAATCAAAGAAAATGGTTTTAATTATCTAAGACTTTTTAAATATATATGTGAATTTTCTGATAAATATAAAGGAAATAGTATATGGTCTTTGCCTTCAAAAAATTATATCAATATTTTTAAATTACCAGTATAAACTGTAAAAATAAGTATCCAACTTATTTTATTCCTTAACGTATCTTTATAATAATGGTATTCAGGACTAGCTCTGTTTTACATCTTAGAAAGAAAGGGGGTTAGTTCCTTTGTTATTGATCACATACGAGGTATTTCCCTTTTTTATAATGTAATCTCATAAACTTTGTCAATAGAATATATTTAAATGCAAAACAAAATCAGATAGAAATGACTTATGTTGAATTCAAGCAGGAAATAGTTGAGAATTTGTAACACAGATAAGCTGAAAAAGAAGAGAAAATAGGACGAAATATGTTTGGGAAAAGTGGGCATAATAAAGGGAACAGGATAGAGATGGAAAGCAGTTTTGAGAAAAAAAATGGCAACTCAGAGTGATATGATCATGACTATAGAAACAAAAGGAGAAAGAAAGATGTGTCTAGTAGAAAACAGAGCTATATGCCAGGGCCATTGAAAGGATAGATGGTATTACACAGGTTATTATGTTCAGAAAACTAGGGAAAAGCAAGCCCCAGGGATTTGTGTGGGTCACTACAAGGAGTTCCTGGCTACAGAGAACTTCCAACAGCTATGCAGTTCAACGTAGTTAGCCCCAATGGCTAATGGGCTAAACACTGAACTTATAAATGATTAACCAGCATTCATATGGAAGGGCACAGTGCAAACACAGATGAACTACCCAAAACTCCAAAGCTATGGGATCTGAAGGAAAGGAAATGAAACTATGCGTAAAAAAGACATTGAGGTGTAAAGAACCTTCTCTTGACCCTTCCTTGATTTATCTTGACATTTAATTTGCATGATCAAATTTTGAGGTTTTTATTCCTAAATATGAGTGCATGTTTGTGTTTAATTGGTAAGGGTTTCCTAGAATATATACTTTTGGGGGAAAGGTAGTTAAAAAGAAAGAGAGGCGTGGGGGTCATGGCTTCCAATATAGCTACACGGTAACATATATTTCATTATAGGTGTGGACAGAACTTAGAGTCAATACAGACCGCCTCCTTATTTGTAATGAGAAAATTAAAGGTTAGAGAAATAATGACACTGTCTCAAAGATCTTTTCATTGGCTTGTGAATATGAACACTGATTTATAACCTAAGGCTCATTTCACAATCATATTACTGACATTAAAATCCAAATTAATCTCCTGATTAGAGGATACATATACAGATAACATTGTCCAGCAATAACAATAAGTTTTGCCAAGTCAAAAGATGTCCAGTCAGCAAAATCACACCTTCACTCACACATGTACGAGTGTACATACACACACACACACACACACACACACACAGATACACACAGATACATGCATGCTGGTGTGTTCAAATGTATCACTTCTATTTATAACTTAAAGCAAAGAGGATCAATGCAATAGACAAGGTTATAAATTTTTAAAAATATTTAGTATGTAAATGCAGTCAAATAAAATTTCAAATCTTTATTTTAATCTCAGACCTATAATTCACTGACAAAGCTATCTAGTTTTAAAAAATTAATAATTTGGATTGCACTATTTTGGTATTAAAATTGCATTGAGAATCCACACATTGTAATGACTAAATTTATTCTTTTATTAATCATTTATTCAACAAATATTCATTGAGTTCTTAATTTCCAAACATTATACCACATTTCAGGTTATAATGAAAATGTAAAGTGCCTATGCACACACACATATATTTATTTTTGTGTACATATACACACATATATGCATATATATAAAACTTATAGCTATCTATACAAAATTTGCACACCTACTTTAATTAAAGCTGTAAAAGGTTATCACGGTTCCACCTCTACTTGATAATTATTATCAGTTCTAACCTCACTTTGTTTACTTTTATATTGTTCTCTGCTACATTTAACGAAGAGTATCTATGACTTACCCAAACTATTGCAGTAATATAGAGGAAAAGGTGGTGTACATCATCAGTCTAGTATCTTTTTTGCCTTCATTTATTTGTTCACTTTTTTCCTTTTGTAAATCTTCAGAGTTTCTCATCTCTTCATCCATCAAGTTTGACTTTATTACATGTATAAGACATGATCTTATAACAACAAATGCAGTGAATTTTTGCCTCCCGCCCAACAGGGTTCAATCAATCTGTCCATCACTTAAAAGTAGCTACAGAATAAAAGTGACACATCTACAAATCATATGCAAACTTGAGAAAATTTAATTATTGTTGCTGTCTTGATAATTTGTATATTTTTCCCACAATGACTGCAACACATTTTTCTTTAAATTATTATGACCTGTAGATGTGTCATTTTTATGCTTGTGGTTACAGTTAAGTGATGGACAGATTGAGAAAATTCTGCAATTACTGTTTCAGTCATATCTAACTGAATATATAAATGTTAGGGGAGAATGTAGGGCAGGAGATTTTAACTGTCCTGATATGATTCTTTCTCTCTCTCTTTTATTTTTTTTTTCTTTTTCCCAATCCGTCAGTAACTGTAATAGCATTGATCCCATCTCTGAGCTGCTTATCTACCATGACGTACACATTTTAAATTTAAACTAACTTCCTTTTCCATATGTATCTTATATTTCCCAAAGCAGTGGATGAGCAAACAGAAAAGTGAACACCACGAAATGGACAGGTATTCTTTCCTCATAAACTTCTTGAAAGGGCAAAGAAATAAAACCAACTGAATAAACAGAAACAAAAATCTACTGCTATGACATTGTTATACCCACATTAATGGGAATTTATAAACGGTATACTTTTTATCACATGGTGCTTAGAATAAAAACATGGCTTTATGTAGCTTTTGATTAATGAGATATTCAGAAGTTTAATTGGACTAAAATTTGACCTGGCTTTTTTCTAAAGGCTAATTATGTAGTTTGTATATCTCAATCTGCAGCATTAGAAAATGTTACTGTTTCACATTTCTTTCACTGTGTTTTTTACTCATTATGTGTATTATTTGTTTGCTTGGTTTTTAGGATTGGGAAGTTTAGCTCACAGTCACTAGCCCAGACTTGAATTACAATGAGAAAAAAATCAATAAGACCCCGCAATTATAAGCAGATCTCTAACAACTCTAACTTTTTGTTACTATTAACTATGCAATTTATTATCATGTAAGACAAGCCTATTTTACACTTTTACAAATGAAACAGCTTTTTTTTTTTTCAAGTATTATCAACGAATGCCACCTAATTCTGATATTCTCCACATGAACCTATTTCACTCACAGAATAGGAGATTCTTTAATATCTTCAATATTATAAAATTTACTTATTTTTTTCTGAGAATAAGGATCCTCCTTGTCACTGAGTGCACTACATAGGCACTCAGCTTGAATGCCTGAGTGTCTATACAGAACAGAGCCACCCTCCACTCCCAAAAATTATTTAGATTTGTGGTTAATATAATGATATTTGGAGCTTAATTTGTTTTCTCAGCAAACTCAACATTTTCTGACTAATATAGTGCCCTATGAGAAAGAAAATAAGATGGACATTATTTATTTAAGGAGTTAATATTTGATTTTATTGCCTTTGAGTAAATATACATTAAGATGAATGTATATTTCATATAAGTATCAGTAAATAATACCACATAAAAATTTATTTGAAGGCTGTAAGATTTCTTATTGGAAGAGTAAAATAAAATTAAAAAATAAGGATATAGCTTATCCTTAATAAGCTATATAAGTATCCTAATAAGTATCCTAAAATACTGCCAATGTTAACATTTTGATAATATTTTCTCAAGCTTTTTTTTTTTTTTTTTTTAAATAAGAGGATAAATGTTGAACTTTTAAAATGGGGGAGGTAAGTAATATGATATTCTGGACCATTTTAGTCTTCAGCTAATAATGTTTACCTTACCCTATTTTATTATAAGTCATTTTAAAATTTGTCTGAAAAATACAAAACTTGGGGGAAGAGAAGTTCAAATGCTGTGGACTGGTGGAGGTGAAACAGGAAAACCAGCCAGTCTGATAACTATAAAATAAGGGCTTTTTCTTCTTTAGTAAAAATTTCAAGACAAACGTGAGTTAGAGATTTAAGCAATATTAGTCTCTGGAAATACGACTCATTTGTATATGATGTTTATCTGTTAATCATAGAATCGTCTTTTCTAAAAGTATGCCCTAGAAAATACCATCAGAAACTTGACTTCGGGAACAGAATGTGTGTGCCTCAAAAAGGAATAACCAAAACTATGGAATACGACAACTCTGAACATGTGCTTAGGTGAATTAGTGAAGGCATATTGCTAAGTTCCCTGTAACTTTGGGCTAGCAGCCAGGAAGCGTAGCTATTTATATGACGTTAAACAAGTCATTAACATGCCAGATTTAGTTTTATATAATTTGTAAAATTTTGAGGAAATAATATCTGAAATATCTCCTAGAACTAATGTTCTGAAAATTCGTCATTTTCTTATAGCTTAGTGCCTAAAAACATGCGCTCTTAACAGCCTGGTAAACATGGATATATTACCTAACCTTTCTATAATTCAGTTTCTTCATCTATAAAATTTAAATAATAGTAGGATATATCATCAAATATGTAAAAATGATTAGAATTTTGTCTTCCATATAGGAAATCCTTAATAGCAGTGATTTTTTTGTAGATAAAAGAATATTTATTATTTTCAAAATTCTTTGTTCATGCTTTACCAGGAATATCCAGTTAGGTTCTTTCCTAAGAATTATCTAATTTGATGTCAACTAGGATTGTGCTAACACAATACAGTCATAAATTGTGTAATAAATCAGTCAAGTTTTTATAGATGAATTCTATAAGCACATTCCCACGTTTCTTTCCCACAGAGTTTGATTTCATGTTCTTTTCAAAGTAAGTTAAAATTGGATGAAGATACAGGGGACATAAAAGATAATTGGCCTTAGACTCAGGTTGCCAGCTCATCTCAGAAAGAAGGAAAAGAAAAATTGTACTTGAAAAAGAAAAACAGACAAATAATTATAGAGCAAGTGTAATTCCAGGAGAAAAGTACCAGAACCTACAAGAGATTCCACAGGAAGAAAATGCAGAGCAAAAGAAGAAAATATCTTGGCAGGGAACAATTCCCAAGAGGCTTGAAATGCAGCGAAAAGGGTAAGTGGGGCAATTTGTTTCTCTCTCCTTCACTTCTCTGCCAGTCAGCAGACTCCCAAGCTGCTGAAGAGCCTTTCTACCATCCCAGGCCCCAACGCTGCTGCCACCAGTGAAATGGAAGCTTCCTGAGGACAAAGCAACAGCACTATCAGCACTCTTGGGGCACTTCCTGTTACTCCTGATCTGAGCCAAGACGGCAGATGCCATATTGCTTATCTACCCACCATGTGCCTTTGTCCTCCCCAGGGGGATTTAGCTCTTTAATTTTTGTCTTGCTCATTCCCACATAGATATTTTTTAACCTGGCCCAGACTATGGAGCCGCAGGGGGCCAGTGAGTCCTAAAGAATTTGTGTGACTCTAGAGCTTGGACATTCCAGGCAGGCTTCCTTTAAAAAAAAAAAAAAAAGAAAGAAAGAAAGACAAAAGAAAAAAAAGAAAGAAAGAGATGACCAAAGTACTATCTTTCCTACTTTCAGGCCATTTTCCTCCCCTTCCCCTACTGTACCCATGGCTGCCAAGAAAGATAATTGATCTAGGGCTCTCAGGAGCTCCTGATTAACTGGTGCATATATGACACCAGGCCTTCTACAGAGAGAAGGGCCCAAATCATTACTCTTAAAAACTTTCAGAGAACTAGGGGGTGTCTGATTGTAAGCTACTTGCACACCAAACCTTCCTGGTGCTGCTCCATCAGAGCAGAGTGCACTCTGAAGTGGAAGGACATCAAACCTGCTTGAGCACCACATTGACAATTAGGAACATGTATGCTTCTTCTTGGCACATTGAAGGATTGATCTTCAGGAAAAAATGAAAGCCCTATAGGCCAGATCTTGTACCCCCAAGTCTTGATTGGGTTGCTCAAGAGTACAGAGATTTATGAACTAATCTTGAAAGGTGATGGAGCCTGCATGGGCAGAACTAAAGACGTGCAGTGCAGATCCTAGCCATGGTGTACTCACAGAGCTACCTTCCCACAACAGAAAGGGTGAACCATTAGCCCTGGGTAGAATCTTGATCAGTGATGCTCCTATCCCACTGTGCTATTATGAAGAAGCTCAGCAAGAGCTCCTGCCTGCAGATAGATGCTAAAGGGAGACCTTGGAGCGGGAGAGGGGAGAGAAGACTGAGGCCCACTTCCAACAACCAGATTGTTAATCACAGATGGCCCATGCCTCCACAAGCAGACATTCTGGATAAGTGAGACCACTTTAGACCCTCCCTGAAATCTTTCCTCAGACGTTGGGAAAAGACATTTGATCTCTGCTGAAATAACTATCATACAAGATTTTGTGGAGCCTGAGAGCAGGCTCACCAAACCCAGCCCTGCCCATCCTCATTTCCCCACCTGCCTCTACTGAAGTGTAAAATAAAGAGGCACCTGGAACTTCCAGGCCCCCCAAAACCACCTAGGGCAGTGGTTTTCAACCTTCTTAATGCTGCAACCCTTTAATACAGTTCCTTATGTTGTATTGACCCATAACCATAACATTATTTTTGTGGCTACTTTTCAAAATTCTTTATTCACATGCTTTACCAGGAGTATCCAGTTAGGTTCTCACCTAAGAATTATCTAATTTGATGTCAATTAGGATTGTGCTAACATACAGTCATAAATTGTGTAATAAATCAGTCATGTTTTTATAGATGAATTCTATAAGCATGTTCCCATGTTTGTTTCCCACAGAGTTTGATTTCATGTTCTTTTCAAGTTAAGTTAAAATTGGATGAAGATACAGGGGACAGAAAAGATAATTGGCTGCAGACTCTGGCTGCCAAATCATCTCAGAAAGAAAAAAAAGAAAAATTTTACATAAAAAAGAAAAACAGACAAACAAACAACATTGCTACTAGCAATGAAAATAATTTTATGGTTGGGGTCACCACAACATGAGGAACCGTATTAAAGGGTCATGGCATTATGAAGGTTGAGAACCATTGACCTAGAAAATTTAAGTGCTTGGGATGAGGAGCTAGAAGTGGTCACAAGTCCTAAAAAATACACTTCAACTTATTCCTTCTGGTAAGCACCACCATCTGATAGGAAGGTCATTTTGCATGGCTCTTTATAGCATTTACTGACTCAGGCATGAGGATGTGGTTGACCACAAGCAATACTTACTGTCTTGAGATTAAACTGGGCATTTCAATACAATTCACACTGTTAAGAAGATCACAGTGATCACTGGGAAAAGAGAAAGGATCTCAAAGACTTCCCTCCTCCCTCATCAAAGAGCAGGTAAATACCCATACATTTTTCTCATCACTGCTACAACCCACAAACAACTAACAACTTAGAAAACCATTAAGCTAAATATATCTATAACCAAGACATGCATCCAAAACCTAGACCATTATCAAAGCACCCACAACCAAGGTAAAGCTTCTTACTGAATGCATGCAGCAAAACTAAGTATAATATATAAGGAGAAATAAAGACCTTTCCAGATAAGCAAACACTGAGGAATTTGCTAAAACCAGACATGTTCTGCAGGAAATACTCAGAATAGCACATTAGACACCAAAGTAAAACCACTCAAATGCTAAAGCTTGAGCACAAGAGGTAAAACAAAGCAATAAGTACTACCAAACAGGATACATACATATATATATATATATATATATATATATATATATCAGCATCCTACATATCAATCTATTAATCAATATGAATGGTTTGAATATCCACTCAGGAGACACTGGTTGGCTAAATAGATTTTTTAAAAAAGTAAAACCCAGGTATTTGCTTTCTATACAAAACAAATCTAACTCATAATGACTCATAAGATAAAAGGTGAAAGGAGGGAAAAACATGCAAATGAAAACCAAAATAAAGCAGTAAAGCCATTTACATATCACATATAATTGACTTTAAATTAACAATAGTAAGGAAAGACAAAGACATGATAGTAAAGGGAGCAATTCAACAGGAAAGCATAACAATTCTAAATAATTATTCATCAGCAGATGAATGACCAGATTCATAAAGCAAATCTTACTAAATCTAAGCAAAGAGGTAAATAGCAGCATTGCAATTTCAGGGTACTTTAACACCCCACTTGCAAATCTAGACAGATCCTCCAAGCAGAAACTAGAGAAAGAAACTGGATTTAAATGACACTCTAGAACAGATGGATCTAACACATTTACAGAACATTTTACCCCCAAACTATCAAATATACACTCTTTTCATCAGCACATGGAGTATTATCCAAGAATAATCATAACTAAGGGCATAAAAATGCCTCAAAAAGTTCCAAAAGAAAAAATAAATAGAAAGCATGCATCATCTTTGACTACAGCGAGATAAAATCTCACTAAAATCAACTAAAATCAACTTCAATAGAAACACTTAATTCTACACTGAGTCATGCTGCTGAACAATGATTGGGTCAATAACAAAATTAACATAGAAATTAGAAGAATCCTCAAACTATCAAAATCTGTGGGATTTAACAAAAGCATTCCCAAAGGAAAATTCATAGCCTTAAATCCCAGTATCAAAAAGACGGAAAGATTACAAATTGACAATTTAATGACATTTCCACAGAACTATAAATGGAAGAGCAAAACAAATCAGAAGTCAGCAGAAGAAAAGAAATAAGTAAAGTCAGAGCAGTACTAAAAAAAATGGAAAACAAAAGGATATAAAAGATCAGTGAAACAAAATGTTGAATCCTTGAAAAGATAAACAAAATCAACATACCTCTTGTTAAATTAACCAGGAATAGAAAAGAAAGGCTCCAGGTAAACTCAATTAGAAATGAGAAAGGAGATATTACAACTGGTAGCACAGAATACAAAATATCATCTGTGAATGTTATGAAAATCAATACATATCTAAAACATTTCAACTCAAAATCTAGAGGAAGTTGACAAATTCCTAGAAACACACAACCTCCAACTCTCAATCAGAAACACACGGAATTCTTGAAAACACCAGTAAAGAACAGTGTGATTGAAGCAGTAATGAAAAAACTTCCAACAAAGAGCCCCGACTAGATGAATTCATGGTTGAATTTTCCAGACCTCCAAAGAAAAGCTGATACCCACACTGAAGAAATCATTTCAAAACATCAAGAAGAGAATACTTCACCACTCATATGTGTAGCCAGTATTACCTTGATACCAACCCCAAGAAAGGACACAACAAAACAGAAAAGTACAATCAAATATATCTGATGAATATAGATGCAAAACTCTCCAACACAATACTACTAAAATGAATTCAATAGCACTTAAAAAAAATCCACCATGACCAAGTAGGTTCGTCCCATAGATACAAAGGTGGTTCAACATATATAAACCAATACATGTGATTCACCACAGAAACAGAAGCAAAAACACAGATTGTATTATCATCTCAATATATGAAGAAAGATCACTTGACAACATTCAACACATTTCCATAATAACAATTCTAACAAACTAGGTACAGAAGCATCATATCTGAAATTTATAAAACACATATTTGCCAAACCTACAGCCAATAATACACTGAGTGGGAAAATGTTGAAAGTATTCCCGTGAGGAACTGGAACAAGAAAAGGGTACCTACTGTCACTACTTGTATTCAACATAATGCTGGAATTCCTAGCCAAAACAATCAGGCAAGAAAAATAAATTAATGGCATTCATTTGGGAAAAAGGAAGACAAACTATTGTTTTCTTGCTGATATGACCTTGTATCTACAAAACCCCAAAGACTCCATCAAGAGACTACTGGAATTGATAAACAAATTCAGCAAAGTCTCAAATTACAAAACCAACAAGCACAAAGCCTTAGTATTCCTCTATACCAATAACAGTAAAGCTGAGAGTCAAATCAAAAACTCATTAGACTTCATAATAGCTACAAAAAAAAGTAAAATGCCTAGCATTATACTTATACGTAGTGGTGAAAGATCTCTACAAAGAGAACTAAAAAACACTGAGAAATGAAATCTCAGATGTCACAAACAAATGTAAAATCTTGTCATGCTCATGGATTGGCAGAATCAGCATTGTTCTAATGTCCATATTACCCAAAGTGACTTACAGATTCAAAGCAATACCCATCAAAATTCCAATGTATTGTTTTACAAATCTAGGAAAGATAAGTCTACACATTATTTGGAACTAGTAGAAAGACTGAATAGCTAAAGCAATCTTAGGAAAAAGAATAAATCTGGAGGCATCACATTACCAGATCTCAAATCATACTGCAAGGCTATAGTAACCATGACATGGTATTGGCACAAAAATAGAAGTGTAGCCCAATAACAGAACAGAGAGTCCAGATTCAAAACCATCTATAGAAGTGTAGCCCTCACACATGTAAACATGAAAGAGGTAAAGTCTCCATCTTTCTTTAAGGCTGCATATTATTCCATGGTGTACATATACCACAATTTATTAATCCATTCAAGGATCGATGGGCACTTGGGCTTTTTTCATGACTTAGCAATTATGAATTGGGCTGCAATAAACGTTCTGGTACAAATATATTTGTTATAATGTGATTTTTGGTCTTCTGGGCATATACCTAGTAGAGGAATGGAATTATAGGATTGAATGGCAGATGATTTAATATTAATTAAAAAAATAAAATAAATGTAGCACAATAATGTGGAATAAAGTAAAATGCAAACATGAAAAAAAAGAAGTGTAGCCCAATAACAGAACAGAGAGTCCAGATTCAAAACTATCCACACACACCCAACCAACCTTTGAAAAAGCAGAAAACAGTATAAACTGGGGAAAAGAAACTGTATTCAATTAGTGTTGCTAGAAGAATTAGATTATCAAATACTGAAGAATTAAACAGGATTCTTATCTTATTCCTCACGAAAATTAATTCAAGGTGGATAAAAGTCTTAAATGTAAGGCATGAAATCATAAGAATGCTAGAAAAAATGTGGGGAAAACTCTTCTAGATAATGGCCTAAGCAAAGAATTCATGAGGAGACCCCAATTGGAATTGCAGAAACAACAGAAATAAATGGAACCTGATTAAATTAAAGGGGATTCTGCATAACTAATGAAGTAATCAACAGAGCAAATAGATAACTTGTACAAGGGGAGGAAATATTTGCAAACCATATTCGTACAATCAATAAAAGTTCATACAATCAATAAAAGACAAGTAAGGAGAAATTATGAAGAATTTCAGCAAATCAATAAGAGAAAAACATAGAACCCCATGAAAAAGTGGGCAATAGACATAAACAGATACTTTTCAAAAGAAGATAGAAAAATGGCCAATAGGCTTGGTGCCTGTAGCACAGTGGTTACAGTGCCAGCCACATACAGCAAGGCTAGTGGGTTCTAACCTAGCCCCAACCAGCAAACAACAATGACAACTGTGGTGGATGCCTGTAGTCCCAGCTACTTGGGAGGCTGAGGCAAGAGAATCACTTAAGCCCAAGAGTTTGAGGTTGCTGTGAGCTGGACATTACAGCACTCTATCGAGGGCAACATAGTGAAACTCTGTCTCAAAAAAAAAAAAAAAGAAAGAAAGAAAGAAAAGAAAAAAAGAAAAAAGGAAGAAAGAAAAATGGCCAATAAACATATGAAAAAATAAAAGTACAACGAGATATCACCTTACCCTTGTTAGGATGGCTTTTATTAAAAAGCCCCTAAACAATAGATGCTGGCATGGATGCAGAGAGAAAAGAACACTTATACACTCTTGGTTGGACTGCAAATTAGTACTACCCTTATGAAAAACAGTATGGAGATTCCTCAAAGAGGTAAAAGTAGACCTATCATTTGGTCCAGCAATGCCACTACAGGGTATTTACTCAAAGGAAAATAAGTCATTTTATCAAATAAACACCTTCACTTGAACGTTTACTGCAGCACAATTCACAATTGCAAAGATGTGGAATCAACTCAAGTGTCCACAAAACTTGGCATATGTTTGCTATGGAATACTATTTAGCTATGAAGAAAGATGACCTAAAGACTTTTGCAACAATTTGAATGGAATTGGGGACCATTATCCTAAGTTAAGTTTTTAATAAAAAACACTACATGACTTTCTATTAAATTGGAACTAACTGATGAGCACATTAAATAGAACTCAGTAGAAGTTAAGCACTGAGCAGTGGGGAGGAGGCGACGGCAAAAACCTACCAAATGGGTACAGTGAACACTATTTGGGTGATAAGCACATTTATATCCTTGACTCAAGGATAACAGAAGTGATCCATGTAACCAAAAACATTTGCACTTCTATAATATTTTGAAATTGGATGTTAACATGCAGGATACCATCTTGGCACATTTGCATAATTCCTTTATTATTGTTTATGGTCTAAGTAATGTTCCAGTATGGGGGATATTTATAAATTTGCCTTTTTCTTTTTTATGGATTAGCAATCCCCACTCAAGAGAATATTTACTTTTGTTCTCAACTGCCAATAGACTATAGACAAGACCTGTTCCTCAGCCTGCATTTGAACCAAATTGGAAACATAAAAAAGCTCAATAAGTGAGTGCTTCATGAGCTGACTGAAAATCAGAATAATTATTGGTTTTTTTGTGTTTGGGGGATTTTTTTGCAGTTTTGGCTGGGGCTGGGTTTGAACCTGCCACCTCCGGCATATGGGGCCAGCACACTGCTCCTTTGAGCCATGGGCACCACCCCAGAATAATCATTGTTTTCAAGTGTCTTCTTTTATTCTATGCAATAATAATTTACCATTTCTCAATCAGATTGTGACATGTGATGGAAAGTGAACTTTATACAACAACCATTGTATTGAGTTGGTGATGACCTACTCAGTGGTTGGACCGTGAGAAACCTCCAAACCACTCCCCAAAGCCAAACTGGTACTTTGCACAAAAAAGGTCACGGTCACTGTTTGATGTTCTGCTACTGGTCTGATTCACTACAGTTTTCTGAGTCCAGGTGAAACCATTACATCTAAGAAGTCTGCTCAGCAGATCAATGAGATCCACCAAGGCTGCAAGGCCTGCAGCTGTGTCAGTCGGGGCCCAGCTCTTGTCCATGATAACACCTGACTGAATGCTGCACAACCAATGCTCCAAAAGTTGAATGAATTTGGCTATGAAATTTGCCTCATCTGCCATATTCACCTGACCTCTCTGCCAACCTACTATCACTGCTTCAAGCATCTCAACAACTTTTTGTAAAATGCTTCCACAACAACAGAATGTAGAAAACACTTTCCAAGAGTTCTTTGATTTCCAAAGCATGGAATTTTACTCTACAGAAGAAACAAACTTATTTCTCATTGGCAACAATGTGCTAATTGTATGGTGCCTATTTTGATTAGTAAAGATGTGTTTGAGCCTAGTTATAATGATTTAAAATTCATGTTCCAAAACCCCAATTACTTTTTCACCAAACTCACACATACTCAAACACAACATACACTGTATTTGTCTTGGGCATCTTTTTACCCACATCATAACGCATATCATGCAATATGCATGTGCTCTGTGGCTTAAAAATTTTATACTTCTATATGTCTTTTTGACTTTTGAGTAGTCAGCTCAACAGAACCTCAACCTATATCCCTGGGATCTTCACCCCATTACCTTGAACATTGGGATTAATTAGTACTTAAAAAATTCTCTGGGGTTTCAGTAATTGCTCCACTACATTCTGAATGTGTAGTCATTTCAGGGAGGAAAAAAGAATACTTTGCTATCAGTACAGTATCTGCGAATTTTGTTTTTATACTCTAATCACAAAACAAAGAAGTAATATTGATAAGGAATTGTGCAATTAAAAAGGTTAACTTCCAATGTCACTACTTTTCTAGAATCTCACCAATTGGAAGGCCTAATTTGCTTAAGTTGAGGCCGGCCTGTCTTTTCACAGTGACACCAGAATTTGACACCTTCAAGAGCTGTTGAGGCTATCATTTGAGTCAAGATTCTAATTATAAGGAACACGATGGCATCCTAAATTTGGTTAAGAACAAAAAAAAATATTGTTCTTTTAAAAATCAGTTCTAACATTTGATTGTTTTAGTCATCACTGGTGATTATAATGACAATGGAAGATAATACTGAATAAAAGATTAGTAAACATTGCTAAAAAGAAATTGGCTGAAAGATAATAAGATTATACTTGGTTAAGAAACCCTTTTCCCTCCTCATGTATTCAACACTTTTGTGAATACAGCCTCTTCGGAAAGAAGTATGGAAAATTCTCAAAGAACTCAAATTAGACCTCCATTTGACCCTGTAATCCAACTACTAGGCATCTACTCAGAAGCAAAAAAAAAAAAAAAATCGTTTCATCATATGCACTGGATTGTTTATCACAGCTCAATTTATAATTGCCAAGACACAGAAATAGCCAAAATGCCCATCAACTCAGGAATGGATTAACAAATTGTGGTAGATGTATACCATGGAATACTATTCAGCCATGAAAATGATGGTGACTTTACATCTTTTGTATTAACCTGGATGGAGTTGAAATGCATTCTTCTTAGTAAAGTATCACAAAAATAGAAAAACAAATATCCAAGTTACTCCATACTAATATGAAGCCAGTAGATGATCTAATTAATGCTCATATAGGAGTAAAACTCAATTCAAGTTGGGGGGAGGGGGACAAAGGGCTGGGAGAGGAGAAGATTCATGTACTCCCACTTAATGAGCGCAGTGTAGAGGTGCATGGCACACCTACTGGGTATGGGACACAGCTACAAGATGGACTCTACTTACCAAATTCAAATCTGTGACTTGGTTGTTTGTACCCTCATATTCACCTGAAATTTAAAAAAAAAATGTAGTGCAGAGAAGATTGTCACATGCAACATGCATAGTCTTAGCCATGTGTCCTTTGCATGCTGCATTGCTTCAATTATACCTTACTGGGAAAGATACACCACAACTTCATCACTTTATACCTCATAATTTCACAAACCTAATTCCATTTGAACCTCTTGTGCACCCTCCTTCAAACTGAGAATGAATTGGGTTAGTTATAGCATTTTATTTTTGTACATTGAAATATTAAACACTGTAGTTCACATTCCAGTCTGAAAAATCCTCCTCAGAAAGGAAAGAAAATCATGTACTGGTTGTCTAATTTGTCAAACACAATTTAAATCCTGTCAAATTGTCTCAATGCCTACATTTATAATATAGCTACAAAAATCAGTATCAAAAACACTTGGAGTGTATTTTTTCCATAAAAGCTTAGGTAAGGTTGAACTCTTCTAACAAATGTTGAACTCTGATCCTATGGGGCATAGGAAGTTTTTTCAAAGGGAATACATATACAGGAAAGATATGGAGTTTGAACCTTGCCAGTTGAATGTAGCATAAAACATTATCTAAAGGACCCCAGGAAAAGAAAGTCCCTTGTGTTTTAAATCTCTGAATTTCCTACCTGGGTAAATTCAGGCAGTTTTCCAATTTATGAATACTCATCTTCAGCAAGATTTGATCATTGTAAATGCATTGCTGGGAATGGCAGACTCTTTTTTGGCAGAAACCCCACAGTGAAAAGATAGGTGCCCAGGAAACTAAATTTCCAATCTGGGAAGGTCAAAACCAGATGAATTGCAAGAGTCACTTTTCTATCATACTGATTACTTCTAAATGAAGCAGTGCTGGAAAGCACAGATACTGGTAACACTGTTATTAAGATAAGTTCCACTCATTTAGCAGCAGTAGTGATGCTGACTCAAATGAGCAAACTCCAATAATTCTGGTAAACAAGTGTTCACACCTGTTAACAGCTGTGTGCGTTTGCAGTACCAGGTGTGCTGTGTAAACTCAACTCAATGCTACATTTATCACCTATTAAGAGTTATCAAAATGCACCATGCAGACTATCCTTCTGGCAATTGTCACAAATAAAGGTGGATGTCATTTGTCAGAGGCCTCAATTAAATGAATTAACATAACAATGATACGAGGATTCAATGTATGTAATAGGTCATATCAAATAGGATCCTACAAAATTTATGTACTATGAAAACTCGTAAAGAAAGACTTCAGAACTATATCCCTGGATCAGTTTCACAAACAATTCAATTCTAATATTTTCAAGAAGCCAATGGAAAACATTCATTCTGATATATATATATATATATATATATATATATATATATATATATATGTACACACACACACACACTGTGCATGTGTGTGTGCGTTTGTATACATAGGCAATCATAGGTGATCACAAAGAGGAGGGCATTTACAATTGCGTTAAAAATGTGTGATGAAGAGATGTAGACTGCTGATTAAAGTGCTGCAAAGAAAATGAAAACTTGTCAATTTGTATATTATATTTTATTACATATTCTGTTGTTAATAATAAGAGAGAGATTGTGTTGCAGAGTTACCAGGTGCTAGTTAGGCAATTGATTTGATTGTAAATTTCTCCCACTTTTATGCAGGATATCCAAAAAGCTCATGTGCAATTTATTTATCTATTTATTTATTTTTTACAAACATATTACACTGATAAATGAAGATGCAATATCCTAAACAACATATTAACAAGTTGAATTAAAAATTATTGTTCAAATAATGTAATTTGGTCAAAATTAAATCCAACTTACGTGACAATTAGTCACTATTTTCTTTTCTTTTCCTTTCCCTCACCCCCTCCCTCCTTCTCTCTGTCTGCTCTCTCTTTCCCCCACCCCACACAGTGTCATTAATTGTCATTAATTGTCCTCATATCAAAGTTGAATACATAGGATTCATGCTTCGCCATTCCAGTGATGCTTCACTACGAATAATGTATTCTACCTCCATCCAGGTTAATACAAATGCTGCAATATCTCCATTTTTAAAAATGGCTGAATGGTATTCAATGTTATACATATACCACAGCTTGCCAATCCATTCCTGGGTTGAGAGGCATTTAGGCTGTTTCCACATTGTGGTGGTTATAAATTGAGCTGTGATAAATAGTCTAGGACAAGTGTCTTCATAATGAAAGTTTGTTTGTTTTTTCCCCTTCTGGGTAGATGCCTAGTAATGGGATTGCAGGATCAAACGGGAGGTGTAGATTGAGTTCTTTGAGGCTTCTCTATACTTCCTTCCAAAAAGATTTGTATTAGTTTGCAGTCCCATCAGCAATGTAAAAGTGTTCCTTTCTCTCCACATCCGCACCAGCATCTGCAGTTTTGAGATTTCATGATATGGGCCATTCTCACTGGGGTTGATGATATCTCAGGGTGGTTTTAATTTGCATTTCTCTAATAATTAGGGATGATGAACATTTTTTCATATGTTTGCTACCCATTCCTCTGTCTTCTTTAGACAAGGTTCTGTTCATCTCTCTTCCCCATCGATGTATGAGATTGTTGGCTTTTTTCATGTGGATTAATTTAAGTTCTCTATAAATCCTAGTTATTAAGTTTTTGTATGATTCAAAATATGCAAATATCACAAATAACCTTTCCCATTGAGTAAGTTGTCTATTTGCTTTGGCTGTTGTCTCCTTAGCTGTACAGAAGCTTTTCAGTTTAATTAAATCCCATTTGTTTATTATTGCTGTTGTTGCTATTGCCATGACAGTCTTCTTCATAAAGTCTTTTCCCAGGCTGATATCTTCCAGTGTTTTTCCTCTTCTTTCTTTGAAGATTTTTATCATTTCATGCCTTAAATTTAAGTCCTTTATCCAGCGTGAATCAATTTTTGTGAGTGGAGAAAGGTGCGGGTCCAGTTTCAGTCTTTTACATGTAGATATTCAGTTCTCCCAGCACCATTTATCAAATAGGGAGTCTTTCCCCCAGTGTACTTTCTTGTTTGGTTTATGGAAGAATAGGTAGTTGTAAGTTGTTGGCTTCATTTCCTGGTTTTCTACTCAATTCCAAAGTTCTATGTCTCAATTTTTGTGCCAGTAACATACTGTCTTGACCACTTGGTCTTGTAGTACAGCCTAAAATCTGGCATGGTGATGACTTTGGCTTTGTTTTTGTTACTAAGAACTCTGCTATCAGTGCTGTATCAGTGAACTTTGTTTTTATACTCTAAATTAATCACAAAACAAAGAAGTAATATTGATAAGGAATTGTGCAATTAAAAGGGTTAACTTCCAATGTCACTACTTTTCTAGAATCCCACTAATTGGAAGGCCTAATTTGCTTAAGTTGAGGTCAGTCTGTCTTTCTCACAGTGACACCAGAATTTGACACCTTCAAGGGCTGTCGAGGCTATCATCTGAGTCAAGATTCTAATTATAAAGAACACGATGGCATGCTAAATTTGGTTAAGAACAAAAGAAAATGACTGTTCTTTTAAAAATCAGTTCTAACATTTGATTGTCTAAGTCATCACTGATGATTATAATGACAATGGAAGATAATACTGAAGAAAGGATTAGTAAACATTGCTAAGAAGAAATTGACCCAAAGATAATAAGATTATACTTGGTTAAGAAACCCTTTTCCTTCCTTATCTATTCAACACTTTTTGTCTTGACTTTAGGTAGGTTCATCACAATGTGTCTTGGAGAAGCTCTATTTGAGTTGAGGTGATAAGGGGTCCAAAATCCCTCTCAAAGGAGTGTGTCAGAATCTTTGATGATATTTGGGAAAACGTGCAATTTAAATACATATTTTTTGCAACAAGAAACTCAGTTCTTCACAAGAAATATATTTCATTTCTGAAACCCACATTTCTCTGTTAAGCTTGTTACAAGAAAAAAATCTTATACATATTGAATTTAACAGAGTTTAATTGATCAAAGAATGATTTACACACATATCAGGTGGCTCTTGAACCACAATAGTTGAGAGACTTGAGTGCTGCCACTGGTAGAAAAAAGTTGTAATTTATAGACAGTAAAAGAAAAGTGATGCACATAAAACAGAAATTAGGTACAGAAACAGGTAGATTGGTCACAACTCAATGTTTGCCTTATTTGAATGTGTTTTGAATGGTTGGCTGCTCATGGCCAAAACTTGGTGATTGGCATAAGAGTAGGTTACAGTCTGCTCACTCATACATTTAAGTTACAGTTGACTGTGACTGAGAAATCGTTAGGTGAAACTTACAATATGCATGAAGGCAGCTTTAGGATAAATGTAATAGGCTATTTTATTCTTTCCCATCATTTTGTACACTAGTCATAATTCAATTTGTTTATCCTGCTGCTGTCCACAGCAATGTAGTTCTCAGAGGGCACAGACTCTGTTGGTCTTGTGGGTCCTCACACTCACATCATTTACTGCAGAGTGTGGTAGTGGACAAAAGAAATACATGCCCTTATTGAATGAGTGAAAAATCAGAAATTAACTCTCATTATTGTCATTTTCTTATGATCATGAAAATGTTTAAGAACAGTGAAAAAAACAGACCTTTTTATTCATCTTTAATGTCTATTCATGTATTTCACCATCCTGATGGCACACCCATGGATTTATTGAAGTGTCTGTATGTGTGTGTGTGTATTTTATTTTGCAGGAGAGGGAAAATATGCCCCTGCCTTATCTTAGTACTAATATTCCTTTATCACTGACAATTTTAAAATTGTGAAATCATTTTACCTAGCCAGGATCTCATTGGTCTAATATATTGAAATCATGGTCTACAGATGTAACTCATAAGGAGGTGTGAAAATAATATCTATTCTTTCATTTCTACCAGTTGCTTATGTGTTCCTTTAAATCACTCTATAAAATAGTACCCATCAGAATAAGGAAAACTCACTTGTAACTGATGATACCGTAGTTTGTAGCATCCTTTAAATTTTAAATTATAATGAAATATGCATTTCTTGTTTTCATTTTTTTTTAATTGGAGACTTCAGACAGTAAAAGAAATCAACATTTTTATCTCTCTCTTCTTTTATAGTTGTGCTTATTGAATTTCCAGATTCATTAGCAGCTAGAACTGATATTTTGGGGACATTAACATAGATTAGGATCATAGATTAGCATAACTGCCCAATGTCAAGTCTTTTCCTCTGAAAAATAGTACATGTAACAAGTATTTATTTCATACCTACTCTGTGAAGCAATTCTAAATACCATTTCTTATAGAAATTTTATTCAAGATGGGAGGAATTAGAGAATAAATAAACAACTATGAGTGAAAAAATGTATTAGTAGATAGTGATAGTGGGAAAATTAATCAGGCCATCATGTTTTGGTGGGGGTGACAAAATGTCTATCAAAATTTACAGACATAAGATTTGAGTAAAGGGTAAATAAGTATTACCAATTTACTCAGATCTTATGTCTGTACTTTTTGTAGGTGGAGACACACAAATCAAGCTACTATAATGCTATTCAAACTTTACTATGTGTGTGAATGAAGACAAGTGACACAGAGGTCTACAGATAACCCAATGGGGAGAAGATAATTTGTTGGTGTAGTTTGATGATAAGAAATCTAAGGGGAAGAAGAAATGAGAATTATTTTAATTATTTAAGAAAAATCAGTTTAGTTTTTTCTGTCAAATAGATTAAGTACTTCATTCAGCCCTTCGGCCTTAACATAACGCTCAGCATTTGTGATTTTCATTTATGTTGTTATTTGAACCACTTTTACCATACTTTCTCAATTTCATGTGCTGTCTCACTTTTGGAATCTATTAGGTGCTAAGTGAGTAAGTGCCAAGAATATTGCTGCTTTTGCATGTGCATTCTAGAGCCAATTTTGCATGCAGAAATGGATGGGAAAGGTTTCAGAAAAGCTACTGCATTTTCATAAGGCTGCTCAAATGAAACATTCAAGCCACATAAATGTATTTCATTGATATACACATATCATATAAATTTGCATTACCTTTTATAATGCATATTTACTATTTTTTTCCATGTCTATGGTAAATGGGGAGGGCAACTAGGCTTTACTGAAACTGTAGTTATAGTTATACAAATTAAAAAGTCGAAAGGATTTTAGAGTATGTTATGCATCCAGCATACGTATGTGAGCTTTCTCTCTCACACATATCCCTCTCAAGCTGATTTCTGGAAAACAGCTAAACCAAATGTGTCAGAAAGGAAAAAGCCTATTAGAGATAGCATCAAATCTTTCACACATTATCTTCTCTTTTCCTTCCTTGCCTAGGTAACATAATTTGATTCTGCCTTGGCCATTCACCTCTGACAGAAAACGTTAAGGTGGCGATTCTGTGGAGAAATTAACTTTGATAAAATAATTCCATCCTTTAGATATCTTGGCTTCATGTATTTATCATCATTTAGAAAAGTGGTTGAAATGTTACCTTTAGGATGGGGATCCACAGAGACTGAATAAATGCTGGATGTCTTTAGTTGGCTTTGCCCATGGGTTGAGCATAAAATGAATCACAGGACATATATTTCGTTTCTTTCAGCACTGAGCGCTTCAACATTTATCCATTATCATAGAAACAATTTAATTAGCAGCTCTTGGGGACCAGAATATAGCCCTACTATCTACACTTTAATAGCATCTATCTATCATTGCAATCTAATTTCCAGGATGAACCAAATGTACATGGCAGTTACCCATAGATTTTAAAAGAATAAAGTTTAAATAGCACTATTTTAGTTCCATTCCCATAATGTTCTCTTGGTATACATTTTAAATGTTTCCTCTAATTCACACTCTAAGTTCTGCAAATTAATACTGCTATTTTGATTTGAGTTAGACTTTTTAATTTTCAGATAAATCATTAGGATGAAAGGGAATTGTTTGCCAGTTGGAACCTGTTTGCATTATAATGTGTGAATTAGAATGTTGAGAATATCAGTCATGTTTTTCCCTCTCGTTAGGGCTGCATTTGACTAAGGCAGAGAATGCTGGGGCCATGATGAAAAAGGAGACTATTGGGGTGAGGGTGTTATGAGGAAGTTGCATGTGCTTATGATGCCACTGAAAAAGCATAGGCCTTACAAGGATGGTGGTCTGCTCTCTCCTGCGTTGAGGGTCCAAGCACAGTAGGGATGAAAAGAAGGAAGGGTCTATTCTGCTCAAGTAGATGAGTACAAAAGAACCTTTCTCATTATCTTCTTCTCAACTATTGCAACCTGGGTGTTGGGCAAGCTGCTTCTTCTGGTCTGATTCACCAAAAACACAGTATCTGGTGGACGTTTGAGCTCCCCAAACTGGAAGCAAGGAGGTTCTCATGCATAAAATGATTGCCCATCATATCTGAGATCTATCCTGGCCTGGTACTCATAGAACTGGAGAGAACAACTTGGTTTAGTGTAAGAGGTGAAGAACAAGAAGGTATATTATAGATACATGCTTAAGGGCATTCCTATGGCCTTATCGTGTAATCTTCTTTCCCATCCATCACCCTCCCTACATCCTTTATCACTTCAGAATAAATTGCTCCCAACCACTGGCCTACAGCTAGGTATTCATCAAAGCCCTCACACAGTGCCTAATTAATCATTCTACAACGGGTTTTGCGTATGCCCCCCTCTGCTTTATGGCTACAATTAATATATCTGTTGCTACCTGCATGATATGAGGTCTGACAGTTAACTTTGTGAACTTGCAACCACAGTTACATTTGCAGCACCGTACAAACAATTTGGAAAGACTTTACAACCTTGGTATATCAGTGTCTCATGTTTGGTAGTGTCTTGCTGACTGGAATTCATTATTGTTATTGCATGTTTTTGTGTGCCATCACAAGAATGTCAGAGCTTGAATTAGAGTGATAAACAAACATTCGTAACTTTTTTATTAAACTTGGCAGGAGTGGAGGTGAAATCAGGGACATGTTAGTTCAAGTTTATGGGGATAATGCTTGGGAGAAAATTGTGGAGAACAAGAGGATTAAAAGTCTTTCTGAGGGGAGAGAATGTGTCACTGATGAAGAGAGGTCAGGGCGTCCAGTAACAAACAGAACTGATGAAAACATTGCAAAAATTTGTCTAACTGTGCATCAAAATTGTCAGTTGACTATGAGAAGCATAACAGACCAAATAAATAGCAATAGTGAAGTAATTAGAAAAATCTTAACTGAAAATCTTGGCCAACAACTAATAGCTCTTATATCAGGAAAATGCAGCAGCAGCTCACTCAGCACTATCTGTGAGGGGGTTTTCAGACAGTAAACAAATAATTGTCTTGGGACATCCCCCCTATTTACCTGATATGGCACCTCAATGACTTTTTAATTTACCTAAAGAAGATATAGGAAATACTAAAAGGAAGACATTTTGATGACATTCAGGGCATCAAAGGTAATATGAAAGCAACGATAGCCATTCCAGAAAGAGAGTTGTAAAATTGCTCTGAAGCATGGACTGGGCACTGGAATGGATACACAGCTTCTCAAGGGGAGTACCTTGAAGGTGACCATAGTGATATTCAGCAATGGGGTATATAGCATTTTTTTCCAGTATGAATTTGCGATTTTAATTGTCAGAACTGTAAAGCCCATACCCCTTAATCATAATATGTGAGATGTCTCTTCTTTTCTTTCCTTATTATCCCATGTAAGACTTCTGTTTAAATCTTGCCTTTGGGGTATTTTTTTTAATACAGAAATACTTTTCTTATATTGTGTGGAAAGACTTACTTTCATTTTCTTTATGCTATACATTTTTCAAGAATTTGCTTAGCTCTACCTGGCTTTTCAGAACATGCACCATTGGAAAAAGTGTTCTTTTCAACTTTATTTCTTACTGCTTTTTTCTATACCCTGTGATATAATGGCCAGTTGGCTTCCTCACAACTGTGCTGAGCTAGGCTCACCTGTGCCTTAGGAAGTGCTATAATGACCACTACCTGGCATGTTATAGATAATGCCATCACTTTCCCTTTCCCCATTATCCTTTTTTGTTCCTTGTTAGTCTAGTAAACTCCTACATACCCCTCAAGGCCCAGCACATTTATTTAATTTTCTACTCAGATTTTCTCAGCATAGGCCCTAGGAATAATTCAGTCCTCTCTTATCTGATCATCCATTAGTCTTTAGCTGTATACTTTTTATAGCATGCACAGTTTTCAAATGGGTGTTTATGTTTCTCTCTTCTACTTCTTATTCCAAATTGCAATTCTTTGAGGGTAGAAGATATTTATTTATATGTCCTCAAACATCAGCATAATAATTTTGAAACGTATTTACTGCTTAGTCAAGGTTTGTTATTAATAAAAAGAAAATGTCATGGCTTCTTTTTTTATGTAATTAAAGTAAAAGAAAACATCTCCTTCAAATAATTATAATCTTCTTATATATTATTTCAAAAGCAATAGCCTTAGTAAGTGCTGCTACTAAGCCAGTGAGTATCATTTTTTCTCAGGCTATCTAAGCACTGAGTAGCTGAAGAGTAAAAAAGTTACCCTAACAAGAAGAACTAAAAAAAAAAAAAAAAAGTATCCAATGTACTCAGCCCTACTATGAAGCTAAACTATAGCTTTCACATGAAGGCTATAACCCAACTATATCTCAAGACTATGAGAAAAGGACCAAGGAAGGGGAAGGGAGGGGGGAGGTTTGGGTGGAGGGAGGATGATGGGTTGGGCCACATCTATGGTGCATATTTTTATCTATAATAAAAAAAAATAATTAAAAAAAAAAGTGCAGTTCTTTCTTAAAGCAATTCAAGATGCAGAAAAGAAAAATCTCTCTCTGATTTTAAATAAAGGAGAAGTTAAGGTTATTGCCGTGACAGATTGTAATTGCGACCTCTCAGTGATCATCCCAGGGAATAAACACTTTATAATACAAAGACAGTCATTAATTTTTTTGTTTTTAATAAGCTTAATAACAATAACTGTAACTATGGCAACACTTCAGTCCCCCAGTTTCAAATTTTAAACAAATCTCAGAGGGATTTGGTTTATCATCCCTAACAAAAAGTGTCACTTAAGAAGAAGAAATGACAGCTTGTAAGTTATTGGGCATGAATCTGATGCAGGCCCATCAGTTAGTCATTCCCTCCATCAAGAAGAGAAAACAAGTAATACTATTCTAATATCAGTGAACAAATTCTGAAAATTAGAACCTCAAACAACCATCCCTGTGGTTCTGTTGTTCTGCACTGGTCCTTTTAAAATCTGCTTCCTCTTCAACACTGGAAAGAGTTAACAAATACCAGTGACTAAGGTTTCTATTTTCTGCAGTTCAGCGGGCAGAAGTGAAAGTGTTATAGTATAGTATGAGATGTTGCCCTGCAATCATTTGCATTCCAAATGGAAGCAGAAAGTAACAGGGAAAATTATATCCCATTTGGCATATTTTCAAGCTAAATTTGGGAGACTAGAAGAATCTGAATAAATTATCAAGCCTACACTAAATGTCTTAGAAAGTGATTTAAACTGAACTCAGTTTCTTTAATGTTTCTGAATGACTATTTGACATCTTGACTTCTGTGTGTTAACAACATTCTGTACTGTTCTTTTCAATTACTTAATTTCTCCACGTTAAAATTAGATCATAAATACTTTTCAAGAAAAAGAAAAATAAACCAAAAGATAAAGTCAAAACATCAAATCTCAAAAGGAATAATTTACAGAGAAATAAAATCTTTTGAACTATTTTCACTCCAGGACTCGTCTTTCTTTTCCAGTCTCTGTGTCTCTGCCTGTTTTTACTGACAAGAGGAACTCAAAAGTATTTATATTCTCAATATTCCAGAAACGTAGATGGGAATCTATGCTCTCAATTGAACATCTTGTTATATAAACCACTTTAAGAGTATAAGAATAGAAAAGGAGAAAAAGAAAAATGAGAAGGCAGGGGAGGAGGGGGAGGAGAAATAATGAGAGCCTGACAGTACTGTAGACGCTAGAGAAACGAGGGTGCACAAGGTGGATACATCCTGTGCTGCCAGGGAGCAGAGCAAGGGTTTAAAATGTGCTCAAGATGACTTTCTTATTTCTTATAGAATTACTACTCTAGGGCCATCGGCTTCATTTGTCTTGTGGTTTTAAACCCTCCATAGCAATCTCGCCAACCCTTCAGTGGATGTGGGCATTCAGTTTGAAAAGCAATCTCATACGAAGATTTTCAGCCTGTGGCACGGGTCCCTGCCCACCCTTCTTTACTTCCTCCTGCTCACCTTCCCTCTATGGCGATCACTTGGTTTGCATCTTAATTTTAAAGCAGGAATCACAGGTGCGAACTGTGTACACCGCAAAAAGGACTTGCTTGAACACTAAGTTAAGCGAGTTGGACGCTGCAGCCTACTTCAGCCTGGCTTCTACCTATGCTAGACCACACCAGTAAATATGACCATAGCCCCTGTGTTGAGTCTTTGCTCAAAGAAATTGCAACGCCTGCAAAACCACAACATGCAATTTGCCCCAACTTGCATGATCTGACCACTGTCAGTACTTTTCCGCTCATACCTTCTTGTAATTTTTGGTTTTGCATTTCCTCACAGATGTTTTTGTTTCTCTATGGCCTGCCTTGCCTCTGTCTGTTTGTTCCAGTTTTCTCACTTCCCAGTAAGCCCTTTCTGTCCCCTTTCTATCTTCCTTTGACAAACCTCCCTCACCTTTGTCATGGCTGCAGTTGAGCTCAGCTGATACTGAAAATCTTTCTTTCCTATGGCAGAAGTCTGAATAAAATCTGTCTTGCCAAGTTCAAGAAGTGTCTCGTCCTATTTGTCTTTGATATAGGTCTTTTTGGCTAGGTAGGGAGCAGTCCATTAGTAAAGTTTGTAAAAGGGTTGAATGTTCACCTGTGCACAGAGTGAAACTGGAAAAAGGGAAAGAAGGTACTCATCTAAAGAAGCAGTTGCAACTTAGCTTGTACTTGTTATCTTCATATTCTAGCCACTCCTCCCCGGTGTTTTAATTTTTTGAAACAAAATCAGAGATCAAGATTTTTAACTAAAATGTCTATACTCTTAAAATGTTGACTCAAATTACCAAATGCTGTAATTACTAAATGAATAACCATTGGCATCTCTCTCTTTCTCTCTCTCTCTCACACACACACACACACACACACATCAATAGTTTCTTCACTTTGGCAGGTTGTGAAGGAAAGAGCATGTGCATGTGTGTATATTTTGAAGTTCTGGATTAATAAAAGCCAGAGTATTTTTTAAAAAGGTATTTTCAACAAAGTCCACGTTGAGCTGGCAGGGTGTCATGTTCATGAACGTCATACCCCTGGTCATGATAAGGGTCACATACTCGATGGCAATAATTGTCTGCAACAGACTGCACCCAATTGCAATGCACAGAATTGTCGTCCAAGAGAAGGAGACTCCAGCCCAGACCAGCTTCACCAGGTTGGAGGCATGAGCCAAGAGGCATGAGAAGAGTGCAAAGAGAACCCCAAAGAGAAAGAAGCGCACAGGGGCAGTTTGTTGATTGAGCTGGATAATGAAGGCAAAAGCTAGTCCAAAGAGCCCCAGCACACCGAGCAGAAAGAGGAACTGGGTGGGGAGGACGTTCCACT
>CAUYPK010080271.1:0-19387 GCA_963574355.1 Loris lydekkerianus
GGCTGTGGGTTTGCTGTAGATAGCCTCTATCAATTTAAGAAATGTCCCTTCTATACCAATTTTCTTGAGTGTTCTGATCATGAAGGGATGCTGGATATTATCAAAAGCTTTTTCTGCATCGATTGAGAGAATCATATGGTCTTGGTTTTTTAATTTGTTTATGTGCTGAATTACATTTATGGATTTACTTTTTTCCTTATTATAATTGCTAAGACCTCCAGTAGAATGATGATTAGAAAGGGATGATAGGTGATATTCTTGTCTTAGGCCTTATTACAGTGTTTTACCCTTAACACATAGTGTGGTGATTGCTGGAGAGGTGGTAGCTACTCCATCAAATTGAGTTCTGTTTATACCTAGATTACTAATAGGTTTCTTTTTGTGTGTGTGATTGGATGTTTGGGTGTTGAATTTCATCAAATGCTTTTTTCCTGCATAATTCCTTCTCCATTCTGTTACTATGGCAAATTAAATTGTTTTTCAAATGTTAATCAAACTTTACATTTAGAAATAAACCAAATTTGGACATAGTTGGTTATCTCTTGTATGTCAAGTGCTAATATTTTGTTTAGGTATTTTGCATCTACTATCATAAAAAAGAATGGAATTTTAATATTTATAGAATATTAAATATATTGTGGTGGTAGATCTTTGAGAGAGTAAATTATAGGCTACTATAAGGTACAATTTTTTTGTTAAACAAGCTTATGAAAAGTGGTGAATAAGCTTCTTTTTATTAGTAAGACTTGTTTATACCATTTATGTGTTATTAAGGTTTTACTGATTTATTTATTTGTTTATGGGTGAAGACCAGGAGCATTTAAATCTAGAATGGTCTCTGATTAAGCTCTGAGTAACAATTTAGGAAGGTGACTGTGTTGCAACTTTATAAAACTGACTTGTCAGTAGCTTGCTTATGGATTTTAGTTTCTCTCTTTGTTTCTAAAAGCAGAATACAATACAGTTTGTAGCACATTCTATTGTTCAGACTTAGTTTTATTATTGCCACAAACACATTTTCAGAAACTAAAGAGCACCAAGAACCTCAAGTTCCAGAAGGTGACCAGAAACAGTGGCAGTCTAAGAGAAGGTCGGAGCGCGCGCACCTGAATCCTGCTGTACCTTCCAATCAGTGGCAGATGCCAGAGACAGCCCGAAAGGTTCATACAGAGGTGACTTCCGCTAAAGTACAACATTGCTGTTGTTCATAATACATTCCTAAAGTTTGATGATTGTGTTAAATGGTTTTTTCTTTTATTAAATGCCTATATACTATATTTAGTGGAATAGTTTATTTAAAGGATTTTTTTTCTTCCTATTGTTAACAAATGATCAGCAGCCGTCATAGGTTCAGTGTGAGCATATGTCAGTCTAAGCTCTTCTGTTTTCTGTATGATGGACGAGTGCAGGCCTTGGGTCGGAGCCAGTCCCCAGCCTGATTGTGTGAATAGAGCGTTGTTGGAAAAAGCTGCACCCGCTCACTCACCATGTCTGTCTGCTGTTGTGCTGTAGCAGCCGAGTTAAGCAGCTAGAGACCACCCGGTCTGCAAAGCTTAAAGTGTTTACTGTCTGGTCCTTCACAAAACTATGCTGCCCGCCCCCCCAACTAATGCAATGTTGTCTCCAACACTGAATAATTTCCTGCGGCCATGCTCAGATAAAAATTTAAAAAGTGGATTCTAATTCCATCATTCTCAAACATTTGGGTCTTGGGACTTCTTTATACTCTTAATTATCAGTCACCTAAAGAGCTGTTGTTTATCTAGGTTATGTTTATCTCTGTTTACTAACCACATATTAGAAAGTAAAATAAAATGTTTAAATGTTAGTTGGTTTATTAAAAATAATTATAATACACTCGTGTATTTACATACATTTTTATGAAAAATAAGTATTTTCTGAAACTATAAGAATGGCTTTGTTTTACAGTTTTTGCAGATTATCTTTAACCATTGGCTTGAATTTGCTTTTGTATTCAATGTATTTCATTATAAAATGTCATATAGGTTCTGGAAATTTCCAACATAAACTCATGAGAAAATAAAAGTGAGACAGGTGTATACTGTCTTAGTATTATTATGGAAATATTTTTAACCACTCAGACCCCTTGAAAAGGATCTTGGGGACCTCCCCCTTCCCGTATTTCTGGACCACTGATTTCAGGAATAGACACAGATAACAAATGTTAGATGGTAAGGATCCTGACAGGTTGACTCTCGGGTCATATTAAATAAGCATATCCTCCTTTTTTCTTTTTGGAACTTTTAAGCTAATAGGATGATAAGGAAACTGAAAACCCTTTATGGATCTTTAAGGGAATGCAGATCAAAGCCATGGTTAATACCACTTCACACCTACCAACATAGCTGTAATTAAAAAGACAATGACAAGTGTTAGTGAAGCTATGGAGACTGTTGGACCCCTCAGATGCTGCTCGTGGGAATGTGAAGTAGTGAAGTTACTTTGAAAAACAGCATGGCATTTCTTCAAAAGGTTAAACATTGAGTTATCATATTGACCCAGCAATTCTGCTCCCAAGTTTATAGTCAAGAGAATTGGAAACATGTATCCACACAATTATTTATACATGAGTATTTGTAGCAGCATTTTCATAATTGCATGAAAGTTAGAAATAACAAAATATCCATCATCTGGATGAATTTATAAACAAAATATGGTACACCCACACAGTGGGGTATTATTTAGCAAAGAAAAAGTACTGAAGTCCTGCTCTGTGCTGCAACATGTACCAACATTCACAACGTGCTCAGTGAAAGAAACTCAGCACGAAAGGTCACGTGTTATGTTATCTCATTTAAATGAAATGCTTAGAAAAGACTGATCCCAAACAGATGGAAAGTAGATTAGTGCTTTCCAGGGACTGGGAGCAGTGGAGCATGGGGAGTGAGACTACTCATGGTATGAGATTTCTTTCTTTTTTTTTTCCTTTAGTTTCATAATTTCTTTTTTATTATTAAATCATAGCTGTGTACATTAATGCATTTATGGGGTACAATGTGCTGGTTTTATATACAATTTGAAATACAACAAACTGGTTAACATAGCCTTCACCACACTTTCTTAATTATTGTATTAAGACGTTTATATTGTTGGATGAGGAAATGTTCTCAAACCCGATAGTGGTGATGGTTGCACAACTGTGAATATAGTAAAAACCATTGACTAGTACACTTAAAAAAAAAAAAGAAACCTGAAAGAGTAAACAGTAGGAAGTATTAATAGGATAGATTTATCCATTGTGGTTCTTGAGAGTGTAATGAGTGCAGTTACAATAGAGAAACTAATTTAATTTCTGCGTGTACTTCTAGTAACTAAAACAGTCCCAAAATTAAAGGGAACCTTTGTGGACCTTAGTGAGTGCTCAGTTACTCAAAGTATTCAAGCAAAATGTGGTTCTCTGTTTGATGGAGATACGGTACAGCCGGGGTCCGTACTTTCTGTAAAGGGCTGGCAGGCTTTGCACTATTAGAACATGTAAACAGAAACCACAGGCAATAGGTAAGTAAACCAGCATAGCCATGTTCCAATAAAACTTTGTTTACAAAAACAAATGACAGGCCAGATTCGGCCTGAGTCTACAGACAACGAGTTGCTGACCCAGCTGCTGAGGGTGTTCGCTTCCCATTGTCTGGATTTTTGCAAGATGAATCCTACTGACTGTCTCTCCTAAGGAGAACACAAAATAGGCATTTGCCTTTCCAAATTTTGCTAAATAGTTTTTGGCAACATGGGGAAAGGGAGAGATGTAGTTTTATAGAAACTACGTTTTAAAGAAAGGCTCATTTTTAGAAGCACAGAGCACTATTTCAGATTCTAAAAGTTTTACAGGTCTATTGAGGGGGGTGTTAGATTCTATTTTGTTAAACAATTCTATGTTTGAGGAGAAAGTTCAAGGCTTAAGAGTTCTCAGTAAAAGAACTGTACTGAAAAGTTACTGAAAGTCTGAATTACGTGCACCTACCTATTTTATTATGCTTTTGTATTTCATAGTTTATTATTTTCTTTTAGTACTTGTAATGTTTGTAAAACTGTTGAATAGGTGTCACTAATTAAAGAACTCACCATTTTTTATTTTGTTTTGGCAGAAACATACCACTTTTGAGCAACCTGTTCATTCGGTTTCAAAGCAGTCACCACCAATATCAACACCTAAATGGTTTGATCCAAAATCTATTTGTAAGACACCAAGCAGCAATAATTTGGATGATTACATGAGCTGGTAATTACTGTTGGCACTTGGGAGGCAGTAGAGTAGCATGGGCTTCTGGCTTGATAGATGTCGGGTTGAATCCTCTCCTTTACTTGTTTAAAGACTTTTCCAAATTCATGTTATTTTTCTCAGTATCAGTTTTTTCATCTGTAAAATGGGAAGGGGAAGTGGTTACCATAATACATATTTGTAAGGACTGCTGTGATTGGGGTGCTTGTCATATTGTGATCTGTACCACAACCTGCAAAGACCCTAAGGATGCAAAACTTCTTATACCACCCCACAGAGACCTCTCTGAGAGAGAGAGAGATTTTAAAGGTTAGCATTTCTAGAGCAAGGGACAGATAAGTTTTTTAGCTGAGGAGGCCTTAACTGGAAGGTGATAGTTTCTGGAAGAGGTAGGCTGACTGCTGCAGATAGCTCTGGGGGTGTCGGAAGGTGTAGGATTTGAGAGGATGGGAATGAGACGGGTGAAGGCCTTGGTCTGTGCTGACTCACAGGGAGCATGAGGGATGCTGCAACCGCCACAGGGAGACAGTTCAGAGCAAGGAGGTAAAGGGAGGTGGTACATGGAGCCTTCTGCTAGTGGCTGGGTTTTTTTTTTTTGTTGTTGTTGTTGTTGTTTGTTTTGTTTTTCATTTTGGATTAATGTGAGGATGCAGACAACTAGGTTACAATGTTTGAATTTGTTAGGTTGAGCCCCTGTTCTAGTTGTGTCCTACACTCAGGATGTGTGCCCTATACCCTTCCATTGTGCCTCCCCCCAACTTGAACTGAACTGAGTTTTTCTCCTATATGGGCGTGAATTACTTCACCTCCTGGTTTCATATTAGAATTAAGTACATTGGATACTTGCTTCTCCATTCTTGTGATACTTCACTAAGGAGAATGTGTTTCAACTCCATCCAGGTTAATACAAAAGATGTGAAGTCACCATCATTTTTAGTGGCTGAATAGTATTCCATGGTAAACATATACCACAGCTTGTTAATCTGTTCTTGGGTCGATGAACATTTAGGTTGTTTCTACATCTTGGCGATTGTACATTTGAGCTGCGATAAACAATCTAGTGCAAATGTCCCTATGATAGAGTGATTTTTTTTTTTTTCCTTGTGGGTGGATGAGCAGCTGTGTTTTTAGTCTTAGAGCATAGCTTAAGTCCATCAGGTCTTTTGCTTTTAATTTTCAAAATTTAATCCTTTTTTTTAAGTAGAGCTACCCATTTAGTACAATTTTACTGTATGTCGCCTCATTTTATTGTTATTTGGGGAATTTTAAGAAAGGCTAGCTAACTAAAACAGTGATATAGGTGTCTCCTGTGTTGTTATTAAACGCTAACAAATATTTATGCAGCTCTTTGGTGCCGAGCACTGTTCTAGGTGTTGAGGAAATGGTAGCAAACGACTAATGTGTGCTCAGCAGAGTGAAGCTTCAAGGCCAGACTCTGACGTGAATGCTTTTCAGATGTTCCTAGCAGGCCGTTAGAGAACATTATTGTTAAAAAACACTAAAAAAATTATGATCAGCCATAAACAGACTTTAGCCTTGTCTTAAATTCTTATAAAATAATCCTACGTTCATGTTTTAAATGCCATCATGTTTATGTTACTAACAAGGATTTCTTGTCTGGGTCCAAAAAATTATGTTCAGAAAGAATTCTCGTAATAAAAATATCAGTGGTGGGGTATCTAGAACAAAGAAATAATCGTCTGTATTATGAAAACTAACTTAGGTTCGGTTTGATATAACACCTTTAAATTCATATCAACCTTCTAAAACACAGGAAAATGGATTCAAAATCTTGTTTTTCAAATTTTAATGTTTTAAATTAAAAGGAATCTTTCCTAGTTTTAGAACTCCAGTTGTGAAGGATAACTTTCCACCTGCTCATCAGCTCTCAACACCTTATAGCCAATTTGCCTATTTCCAGCAGCCACAGCAGCAGATACCTGCGACCCCACTTCAGCATTTACAGGTGTGGTAAGCTCTGTGTGTGACGCTCTATGTGAAGGTACACTCAGTTTCACAGATTTTTATTTTTGTAGCATCTAAGTGTTAAGAAAGGTCTTAAGAACTTGTCCCCTCTTACTCCCCTTAGGCAAAAGTTTTCTGATATCCTAATGAGTGTACGCCTAGCGTCTTTGCAAGGTTAGTTTTTAGTAACAAAAGTTAACTAGGCCAAAGGATCCCGTTTGAATAGCTGAATAAAATTTCTCTTATAGTCAGGGTTACTTTTTATCCCAGTTAACTATTTTTTAGTGAACAGCTTCATTTCCTTTGTTAATTAATGTACAGTTGGTTTGAGAAAGTAATTTTTGAGAATATCAGAATAACAAGAGGTACTACTAGAAGGCATTATTATAATTGTTATAAACTTAGAGAAAAAATTTTTGCTGGTGAAGCAATTACACTGCTGCATGAAGACAAGTTAGGTACTCTTGACACTAATAACTAAAATCAGTTTCTGATAACTATCTCAGAGGCAGTTTAACATTGGTGGAAAACACAGGCCTTGCAGGCAGCCAGACTGCCCAGGCGTCAATCTGGGCCTCACTCCTTAGCAGTGCTGGGAGCTTTTGCAACCTTGATTCATCATCTATAAAATAAATCACAGGATGGTTGTGAAGAGTAAATTAGTTAATGTATGTGTGACTCTTGAGACAGACAGAGCATGACACTTAGTAAATAAGAAATGTTGGCAGCAATTTTTATTGAAATAAATAGCAAAATTGAGTAATTATAAAAGTCAACTGATTGAAAAGCATTAATTGGCAGGTGGACCGTGGCACTCAGGAGCTGAGGGGGTGGGGGGAGGAAGAAGCCATGGCTAATGGGCAGGGTTCCCTGTGCAGCGACTGTAGTGCTCCGGAGGTGGACGTCGTGATGTTTACACAACATGAAGGGACTTAATTGCCACTTATTGGAACATAAAAATGGTTAAAACAGGAAATTTTATGTTATATATATTTTGCCATAATTTAAAAAATGTAATAGACAAAAACAATAGCTAATAATGGATTATACTAACCAATGGGAAAAGGTAATAGTGTTTTGAGAATTGAAACAATATAATAAATTACAAAGGAAAAAGAGAAAAATGATCAAGTTTCACCATACACTGATTCTAAACACGTTTATAGAGCTATTGCTAGTGTCAGGCCCTGTTTGAGTTGAAATCTAGAAGGCGAGTCAGGTGGTGACGAGTGAAGTGGCTTGGGGGAGTCTCGGGGAGTTTTCTAAGGGGGCCGGCATCAGGAGGGAGCTGAGAAGAGGCCACAGTGGCCAGAGCTCAGGAAGGAGTGGGTGAACAGGAGTTTCTGCTGGGCCCTTACCTTTAACCCTGGGAGGTCTGTGAGGCTGTGGACAAGGTTGAACAGGGAAGGGAAATGATCTAATTTGTAGTCTGAAGATCTGGCCACGGTGAGGCAGGTAGACCAAGGGGTGTGAGGTGTCCTGTGTGGGAAACTGAACATCCCATTGGTGCTGAATCAGAAATAAGTTAGAATTATTTTATTTATGCAGCAGCCGGGGGGAAGGACATTAAACTACCTTCTTCCCATAAACATGTTCACAGATTTAAGTTTGAGAGAAGAGAGAGAGGAGGCCCAAAAAGGGCGGGTGCTGGTTGGAATTTCAAAGCCTAATATTTTCTTACAGGAAACATATTTTATGACTCGACAGCATCTCTGAACCCCAGAAGTTAAATTAGGATCCTTATCTTTTTTAGTAGAAGGAAATTACACAAAAGATTCTATCATTTAGACTCTAAAACAGGACTTAAACTAATGTTTATTTGGACCTTGTTTCAGCTTGGTTTATCAGCTAATCAGGCACTCTTTTTGTTTCAACTTCTTTATCAGCTCAGAATAAGTCCTCAGCGTACCACCTGTTCACCTCATTTATAGGTAAACAGAGACATCCTCCAGCTTAAAGGAAGAGATGAGGGGCACGTTGTACACGATATTGCTGAGGAAGTTGCTAAAGTTTTGAGAAATTAAGTAACTTGTTGAAGATCACTCAGCACAGAGAAGGGAATTGATGAAAACTTGCATTTGTCTGATTGGCTCGGAGCTTTCAGCAACCTTAGTGCCTTGCTTCCTTCATAATGTGATGCTAAATAAAAAAAGGAATATACATGGAAGTATGTGTGTGTGGGTGTGTGAGTGTGAGAAAGAAAGAGACACACACAGGGTGGCCGTAAAGTTTGTGTGCAGTTTAAAATAGTGTGCAATTTAAAATGCACACACCACACTGTATAAAATGCATATGACCACCCTGTATGTAGGTACATGTATGTGTGAATGGACGTAAAGAAGTATAAGGGTAAAGAACAGAAAGGGAACGTGAAAAATGATAAAAAGTTTTTATTTCTTTGATTTAAAGTATGTAGAGCAAGTTTCCTTTTTAAAATATTATAATATACATGACTGCTTAAGATTTAAGATAATTGAAAATAGGGAGCAGTTTACCATACCAATTGTAAGCTAGTTTCTTATGATATTCTTTGAACCTTTATTTATATATTATAATTATTTAGATTTCAGCATCCTCGTCAGCAAATGAATGCATTTCAGTTAAAGGAAGAATGTATTCCATCTTAAAGCAGATAGGAAGTGGAGGCTCAAGCAAAGTAAGTATCTTATATATTTAAGAAATGAATACAAATATTTTAAGCTTTTTTTCTTTTCTTTTTTTGTTTATTTACCCATGAGGACTTTTTTCTTTACTTGTAGGAGCCCATGGTACTGTTGAGCCAAAAAGGCGGTCTTACCCCTGCCCTCCTCTTCCTGCCGGCCCCACGGGGCACATCTGTAGATCTCATGCTTCCAAATTTCTTCTCTAATAATAACATGGCACTGACTGGGGTGACAGATGACCACTATGTGTTATCACAAAAGAATCTTTCTAAAACCAAGTCAGACCATGATGTGAATTGCTAATATGCTTAGGACCATTCTGTAAGGATTTTCACGAATGGATTTTGTTTTAAGTTTTTAATTTCACAATCAGTTTAATAACCAATAAGTTTCTCTGTTGATTTTTTTTGTTTTCTGTTTGACCCGTCTATTCTTACCTCTCACACTGGCCATTCCTATCGCCTTCTTCTTGCCCTTAACCTTGGTGAGTTACCGGCCACGGCACAGTCCTCAGCCTCTTTTCTTCTTTCTCATAGATTTACTCATTCCAGTGATGTTCTGCGGGCTCACCATTTTAAGTACCACATATATGCTACAAACTTTTAGATTTATATTTCAAGCTCAGACCTCTGCTTTGGAGTTCAGACTTGAATATCCAGGCTGGTTGTTTAGCATTTCTTCTGCATTTAAACATCATGTCCAGCACCACTCTTGCTCTATCGGCTCTCACATTTCTGTAAATGCCACTTAATTCTTCCAATTTCTTGGTGAAAAAAATGGACCCCTCTTACCCTCGTGCACACATGAGCTGGTCAGCAGGCCTTGTTGGCTCTGCCTCTGAGCCAACTGTCTTTTCAGCCCCAGTGGCATCACTTTGGTTGAAGCAATGATTGTGTTTTCTCCTGAATTCTCACAGTAGATTCTCTACAGGCACCTGCCACAACGCCTGGCTATTTTTTTGTTGCAGTTGTGATTATTGTTTGGCAGGCCTGAGCCAGGTTCGAACCCGCCAGCCCCAGTGTAGGTGGCTGGCGCCGTAGCCTCTGAGCTACAGGTGCCGAGCCTCAGTCTTTTTGAATTACCCAATTTAATTGCTTTGATAGAAATTCTTCAGTTAATATTTATTACTTATTAGTTATTTGGGTATTTTAATTTTTAAAATTTTTTTTATCTTATCAGTTATTTGGCTACATGTTAATAGTGCCAAGGTGTTCACACTTAATTATGAGAGGTATTCATTCAGCTGCATGTGTTCAGAGTGTGTAGAGTAGTGTTAATGGTGTTTGAAACATTGTTTTCCGTAGTGTAATGAAGTTGTAAGTGTAATTAAGTCAGGGTCCAAGTGGTTAACATTATGACTGTCCTGTCTTTTCTGAGTTCACTTAAACCAGGCTTCCTCAAACTTTTTAAACGGGGCCAATTCACTGTCTCTCAGACTGTTGGAGGGCTGGACTATAGTTTAAAAAAAAAAACAAAACTATGAACAAATTCCTATGCACACTGCACATACCTTATTTTGAAGTGAAAAAACAAAACGGGAAAAAATACAATTCACACCGCCTCATCTGGCCCGCGGGCCGCAGTTTGAGGATGCCTGACTTACTCTCACTTAATTTAATGATTATGACGGAGGTGAAGAAAATCAACATGCCTCCGAGAAAAGCATGCTTTATGAAACTATTTATACCTTGTACATTCTGCCTGTTCCAAAGTGGAGGCAGTGGCCAACTTTTACTATGTAAGAGCATCTAGAGTGGTCATGGGGCTGAGCAGTGTGGTTAAGACACTGCACTAGCTAGTCCCCCTTTCATTAATTTCCCATGAAACTAGCAAATCATAACTCTGATGCTGTCTCCGTGAAGTGGAAATACAGCTTATAAACACCTGCATGCAAAAAGTTAAGTTTCATTTGTTCAAAACCTTGGAATCTTCTTATGTGAATAGCTTTAATATACTGCAAGTCTGTTTTCTGGTATGTCTGGTAAGTTTGCCATGTGTACTTTATTTTGACCTGAATGACTTGAATGCTGACTCCAGCACACTCAGGACACTGCAGACCTCGGCCAGCTCAGTCATCCGCCCAGCCCGTGCAGTGGTCCTGCTAACAACATTTAGTCTTTGAGAGACTCAGGAACATATCTGAGGTTGGGCTACTGATAAGGATGGAGCTGGAATTCAAATGCAGCTTTTTCCTTCTGGTCTTAAATTTTGTATCTTAAATTTTGGGGGAGGTATTTTCTATGATCTTTAAATTCTGTTTTTATGCTCAAAAATCATCATTGCACAAATATACCACTTCATACCTTATTAAACAGAGCACACCAATAAGATACAGTATCAGATTCAGGGTCACAGGTGTTGATTTTGTACCACACAATAGTAGGTGTTCTCAGTTCCCTGAGATTTGTGAGGCTGTTTGCCTTATAACTACGCATGAAGCGGCTTTATCCTGTTATTTCAAATTCCTTTCATTATTTTCATTATTATTTTCTGTTTCTATCCCTATTTTATGGTCCGTCCCTCTCTAATTTGCAAAGTAAAGCCAGGAATGCTTTGTTAAGAGATTTGTACTTAAAAATTAAGAGAAACTGACACTCCCCTAAAGGCTTTCACTTACACTTGGGCTCTTTTCTTATTCTTTCCCAGTATCTGCTGAGGAGTCAAGGTCAATGATGTTTTCCTTAAACATTTGTCAAAGGGGATAAAGGAATACAGTTTTTCTTATGTACGCTGGTATTTTGTTTTTGAATCTGGGATTTTAGAAGCATTATTCCCATGTGCTGTTTGTCAAAAACTATACACATTAGCAGTGTGTCCAAAGGATTGTTATGAACACATGTGAAATGCAGTTCTTTTTTTTTTTTTTTTAATATAGAAAAGGGTTTATACCTTTGGGCTATTGACTGCCCACTATATAGGTGGTTAGGGACCGGCTACTATTTTCAGGATTTGTTTTTCCTTTTATACTCAAAATAGGCCCAGAAACTTTTAGTTATTTAATTTTAGTTATTTAGGTATTTAGTTTTCCCTTCGGAATTTTCTCAACCTAAAGTTGTCTAATAAATGTAGGAGCTTCTGGATAGTTAAACACAGGAGAGTTCCTGGAGGTTGGTCTGCCTGGGCAGGACACGGAAGACCCACGCCCTTCCTCATTAAAAAGATAAATTCTCTAACGAATTTAGAAGCATTGTGACAGGGTATGAACAGAGCACCCTAAACTTTTCTCTTTGTTCTACTACCACCCAGGTATTTCAGGTGTTGAATGAAAAGAGGCAGATACATGCTATAAAGTATGTGAACCTGGAGGAGGCAGATGCACAGACTGTGGAGAGCTACCGCAACGAAATCGCCTACCTGAACAAGCTCCAGCAGCACAGTGATAAGATCATCCGGCTCTACGATCAGTGAGAATTCTTTCTAAATTTAAAAAGAAACTTTTCTGCCAGAATTCTTCAGGTAGATACTTAGTAAATCTTAGTCGAGAGAACCTGGCTATTTACTGCTTTGTTCCTTCGTTCTGAATTGTAGTGAAATCACAGGCCAGTACATCTACATGGTAATGGAGTGTGGAAACATTGATCTGAATAGTTGGCTTAAAAAGAAAAAATCTGTCGATCCCTGGGAACGCAAGAGTTACTGGAAAAATATGTTGGAAGCTGTTCACACAATCCACCAACATGGTATTTAAAAATCTCTTTATATGTGCAAAGTTAGAATATGTGTTGATGCCATCTTAGAGGAATACATATATAATTTTAAGGCATTGGTTATTGGCATCTTTAACAAGATGATCTAAATAATTGAAAGTATATTTAAGGATTAAGAAACAAACCATTTCTTAAAATACTATTATTAATCTAGCTGGGCACAGTGACTCACATCTGTAATCCTAGCACTCTGACAGGCCAAGGTGGGAGCATCACTTAAGGCCAGGAGTTCAAGATCAGCCTGAGCCAGAGCAAGACCCCTTTTCTACTAAAAATAGAAAAAATTGACTAGGCACAGTAGCGTGCACCTGTAGTCCCAGCTACTTGGGAGGCTGAGGCAGGAATGTTGCTGTGAGCTGTGATGATGCCACAGCACTCCAGATGGAATAATAGAGTGAGACTGTCTCAAAAATAAGTAGGATAAGATAAGATAAAATAATAAAAGAATCGAGTATCCCAAAGAATATAGAAGAAAAACCTCAAGTCTCTTATCCATAATGCAAAACCTCTTTTACTCTGTGTTAATATAGTCCTTGATCTTTAACTCCAAGTACTCGGATTAGAGCAGGTCTGAGACTTTGGGGTGCAGGCATCCTGAAAATATAGCTCGTTTTACTTTTTCACTGTCAGGCCTACTTTCTTGGTTTGGGTTTACTTGTACTTGGCCTTGCCTCTTTTTAAGGCTTTTCTCTGCCTTTGTCCTATTTTTTTTTTTTTTTAAATAGCCATTAACCTAGATAATTGTAATTTATCTCCTCATCATATCTCTATGTAAGTTAAGAGATAACTCACCAGTGACTGTGGTCTTACCATCTGGCACTGTAGTTTACAATGCTCGCAAGTAGGCAGGGAATCGGAGTGTTAGGATAGATTCTGAAACCACACTGCCTGGCCCTGGCACTGAGCTGTGTGACTGGAACAATTCCCTGAATTCACACTGTCTTGGTTTCCTCACTTTCTTGAGGATGATGACCGTGTTTGCTCAGCTCTGTGGTGAGGGTGAGGTGACTCAGGACAGTGCATGCAGTGGAACTCGGGACAGTTCCTGTTTCATGATCAGAGCTGTGTGTTTGTAGAATATATACACAGTTATTATTTAATTGGATTCACTGCCTCCAGGAAACTACCTTACCCGCACATTGTGAAATGTTTGTCCATGGAGTGTTGTACATTGTCTCATATTAAAAAGGATTTTTATTTTGAAGGCATTGTTCACAGTGATCTGAAACCTGCCAACTTTCTCATAGTTGATGGGATGCTAAAGCTAATTGATTTCGGAATCGCAAACCAAATGCAACCAGATACAACAAGTATTGTCAAAGATTCTCAGGTAAGACTTTGAGGAAATGGTTGGTTACTTCACAGCAGAGATAAATTTCTTTTTACCTGTATAGTATTATTTGCTAATGGTTGTGGTATTTTTTACCTCCTTTATCTCCAAAGGATTTTAAGGCATTTAATATGAATATATACTGTAAGTACAAAAAAATCAAAATCATGATCAATGTAATTAGGAAGAGGAAGTCATGACCACATAGAATGTATCCAGTGATTTTGAATGCCTTTCCTGTAGCTGAGGTAGAGACACTGGAATACCTGCCTTGGAGATCACCTTGGTTATGATCTAAAATTGTCCTGAGAGTTGGGCTCAGAATTTCTTGATAACAAAGGAGGAATTGTGGTTACCCGTTTTTCACTGTCCATGAGGTCAGGTTATTTTTATTCTTCTAGAGAAGCAGAGCTTTCCCTATGTTAAGTTAAGCTGGAAAGACATTTCTTAAGGTGTGAAATAGCTGACTTGACGACGGTCCCTGAAACTAGAGCTGTGGTACAACAGCAAAACTAAAAGGCCATCTCGCGTGGAGCCCAGATGATGCATCCCATGTGTATGGGTCTGCCTTGATCCTGAGAGTAAAACTGGGCTTTGGAAAGGGGAACAGATGGGTGGTATTGCCTTCAAATACTTTTATTTGACAATCATTTCTCTTTATATCAAAAGTGTGGTTGAACAAGGAGTCGTAAATCAGCTTGTCACCTTCTGTGACAAGAACCTATGTTTGAAAGCAGAACCATTTAATTTATGTGTTTGTTTATTTTAGAGACAGGTTCTTACTTTGTTACCTAGATTGGAGTTCAGTGGTACAATCATAGCTCACTGCAACCTCCAACTCCTGGGTTCCAGCGATCTTCTTGATAACCCCCCCAATCCTCCTGAGTAGCTAGGACCACCGCGGTATGCCACCATGCCCAGCTAGTTTTTAATTTTTGTGGAGATGGAGTTTTGCTATGTTTCCCAGGCCTGGCCTTAAGTGACCCTCCCACCTCAGCCTCCCAGTGTGCTAGGATTACAGGTATGAGCCTCTGTGCCAAGCCAAACCATTTATTTTAGAATAAAATGAATGTGGTGTAATTCTATTATAGAAACTCATATGATTTAGATGCCCATCCCATTCCATCCCAGTCTGGACTTGGGCCCAAGTAGTACTGAGAGACAGATAGATGTTTATATATTGTTTGTCTGATTGGTTTCTTTTTAAACATGTTGAGCCTATTCTAGCACAAAAATGAATCATAATCAGGTCCCTCCGTTAATAGCATTTTAGCCTGCACAGTTTCTCACGCAGACATTACCAGTAGTCCACTATGATTGTAGGAAAAGCACAGCATTTTGAAGGCATCCATTTTTCTGATCACGACGCCAATTCATTAAGGTGGACTTGTGGAGAAATTTAATTTATATCTTACCGCTATTGGCAGTTGTTCAAGTTTTCCAAGTATATAACTGAAATCTGTAAATATCCAAGTCTCCAAGAATGTAGCATTTATGTTTTAAAAAAATTTAAAGCAGAATAAAATGTTTTCAGTGATTTGTGTTTCTCTGACTTTTCACGTAGGTTGGCACAGTTAATTATATGCCACCAGAAGCAATCAAGGATATGTCTTCATCAAGAGAGAATGGGAAATCCAAGTCAAAGGTAGCATAGAGATTATTTGCATCTTAAGTTCCAAAACATTTTAGGCTGTTACAAAGACATTGCTGTCTTTTTTTTTTTTTTTTTTTTCCTTTGTTTTTATGAGACAGAGTCTCACTCTGTTGCCCTGGGGCTGAGGCAGTGGCCTCATAGCTCACAGCAACCACAAACTTTTAGGCTCAGGTGATTCTTTTGCCTCAGCCTTCCAAGTAGCCCCAATGCCTGCCTATTTTTAGAGACAAGGTCTCGGTCTGGCTCAGGAAAGTTTCAATCTCCTGAGCTCAGGCAGTCCATCCGCCTTGGCCTCCAATAGTGCTAGAAATACAAGTGTGAGCCATGTGCCCAGCCCTTCCTCTCTGATTCTTATATTAAACATTTTATTTTGTACCATTTGTGAATTTTACATTTACAAGTATAGCTCAAGTATAGCTACTTTTCCACTTATTTATCACCACTTCATCGAGCTTTGTGTTAACCCAGTTGGTGCCCCTTACCAGGGGCCCATTTTGCCTGCCAGGATGCCTTGAGTTTCTTTATCTTGTATCTGACATCAGTGGATGTGGTACATTTTGCTGCCCCTGGGTCTGCGTTCTCGTCAGGGTTGGCTCTGCCTCTTCATTAACGGCTGTCTTTGGCTAAGTGACTTAGCTTGCCCAGTTCCCTTATCTATAAATTGGACTTATCAACAGCACCTGTAGTAAAAGACATTGAGAATTAAATGAGAAGAATATAAAATACTTAATACATTGTCCAGCTCAACATCATTGCTTGATAAATACGCTTTTATTTACTAAATTATATTTTCCTTCCTAGAAAAATTATGGCTTTTAAATTCTTTTTTCAAATTACTTGCATAAAATTTTGTCAAATGTTCTCTCTTATAAAATTATTCTTATATCTGTTTAGCCTCTACTTTTCTCCTGAAACTTAAGATTTGTTGTCTTTTTTCTTTTTTTTTCCTTGATTAGAATTGCCATGGTTTCATTGATCTTAAAGAACCAGGTCTTGATTTTATTTCTGAATTCTGTTTTTATTTGCTTTATAACTTCTGCTTCTGTCTTTGTTAATTTCCTCTGGGATTCTCTTCAGGTTTATTTTTTCCCTAGCTTCTTGGTTTATACAACCAGTGTAATATTTAGTTTTTTTTTGTTTTTTTTTCTGCATTTGGCTTTATGCACCCATTTCTCCCTGTTCCCTGACCTCCCACAGCTTCCTTGGGTGAGAGTTCTCTTCTCTGGAGTGTGTGTGGTCATGTTTCGTTTATGACCATTCTCACTTACTATGTCCATTGTGATGTTTGGTCTTATTTATGTTCTTTTTAAAGTCGAAAGAATAATTATATTATGATATTGCTTTTCTTTTCTATATTAGATTTGCAAAATCTATATTATGATATAGATTTTCTTTTCTAATGAGATTTTAACATAGTGAACATTTAGTAAATATTTATTAAGTATTTTCTATAAACAGAAATTATCTTCTATGATCAACCATACTCATGGTTGTATAATTTAATGCTCATGACAACATATTTTCTTACTTATATTTTAGAGGTAGGGAAACAGAAACAATTGCCAGCTAGTGATTAGACCAGGATACACGTCCAGCCTAACCTGATTCTGTAGTTTATGCTCTTAGGGTTGTATGATGTGAACCACCTTTTAAAAATATGCATTCTTTTAATTTATGTAAAAATGTATTATCCAGGCTTGGCGTCTGTGGCTCAAGCGCTAAGGTGCCAGCCATATACACCTGAGCTGGCAGGTTCGAATCCAGCCCGGGCCTGCCAAACAACAATGACAACTGCAACCAAAAAATAGCCAGGTGTAGTCCCCGCTACTTGGGACACTGAGGCAGGAGACTCGCTTGGGCTTGAAGTTGCTGTGAGCTGTGATGCCACAGCACTCTACCCAGGGCGACAGCTTGAGGCTCTGTCTCCAAAAAAAAAGAAAAAAGTATTATCCAATAATTCAGGGGAAAACAAATAAATTTAAAATTTATTTTTAGTTTTGTATTTTCAAAACTGTCAAGAATAATATTTTATCTCAGTTGAAATACTTTAATTGTGAGTTTCTGGAAAGATTTATAGTAAAGCTCATCTTTTTTGATGAAGTAACCAAACGTAATGAAAAGTAGAAAAAGATGTTTTATCATTTACACCTAATATAGAACTCACACATTTATTGAGGTTTAATTATAATTTTAAATATTATGCTATATACATACATATACACAAACATATATTAAAGTATATGTTTTATGTTTACATTTTATATTAAAATAATAACAACTTGGTGTTTTTGTTTTTTCTTAGATAAGCCCCAAAAGTGATGTTTGGTCATTAGGATGCATTTTATACTACATGACTTATGGCAAAACACCATTTCAGCATATAATTAATCAGATTTCTAAATTGCATGCCATAATTGACCCTGATCATGAAATTGAATTTCCTGATATACCAGAGAAAGATCTTCAAGATGTGTTAAAGGTAATATTAACATATGGATATGGAAGGGTAGTATTTCATATAACTAATTAAAGAGATAGCTAAAAGGATTGGAATTGTATAACTAGCTTAACTATAACTGTTGTAGCAAATGGAATTGCTAAGTGAAATAGCTTTTAAAGGCGTGTTTTGTTTACTTTGCAAGTGCTTTGAAACTTATTAATGTAACTGGGTGTGGTGGCGTGCCCCCGTAGTCCCTACTCGGGAGGCCAAGGCTCGAGGTGAATTCGAGCCCAAGAGTTCAGTCTGCAGTGAGCTCTGATTGTGCCACTGCACTCTCATCTGGGTGACAGAGGAAGACCTTGTCTGTAATAAGTAGGTAAGTAGGTAGGTAAATAGATGAATAGACAGATACTTTGGAATTTTGGAAAAGTGACTTGGGGAAATGATCTTATCGTTATTTGAATGGTACATCTAGAAAGCAACTTTTGTAATATCATGCAATGTAGAAAAATACCCTATCAATATCATATATAAAAACCTGCCTTACTTAAAAAAAAATATATCTTTTTTTTTATAGTGTTGTCTAATAAGGGACCCAAAACAGAGGATATCCATTCCTGAGCTGCTGGTGCATCCGTATGTTCAAATTCAAACTCAGCCAGGTATTGCTGCTTTAAAAACTTGTTTTCTAGCTTACTACTACTGTGTACAAACAGCCTATTAGTTATTACAAAAAACAGAATCTGAACAGCTACTGTTTTCCATCCTGCCTCCTTCCTTAAGGAAGTTTCTATTATGCTAAATAGCAAAGTAAATAAAATCACTTTTCCTTACTTACTGATATTTATTTATACTTTTCTCAGGTAAGAGATTATGATTAGTGGTAAATTACAAGAATGATAATTATTGTGCTGATAAACAAAATGTGTATTTATCATGGACTGGTATTTTTCTTCTTGGTACCAGTGTGTTATTGATATATTTTATAGGCAGGCAAATGGCTAAAGGCACCACTGAAGAAATGAAATATGTTCTGGGCCAACTTGTTGGTCTGAATTCTCCTAACTCTATTTTGAAAGCTGCTAAGGTAAGTCTATCTCTTCTCTGTCTATATTAATTTTAACTGTTTTATATAGGGGGTTAGACACTCAAGGAAATGGGTATTTCAAAGAGAAGTTTGTCCAAACATATGAAGTATGTTCCTATATTTGGATCCTTTTTTTTTTTTTTTAATTTAATTTAATGTAATGTAATGTAATTAATTTTCTGTTGAAGCAGGAACTCAACTTTATTGCGTCAAGCAGCCACTTATATAGAGCGTGGGGAAAGGGCGGGGAAAGGAGGCAGGGGATGAGGTGGGTGACAGGGTTAGGCCAATGGCATGGTAC
>CAUYPK010080272.1:0-20046 GCA_963574355.1 Loris lydekkerianus
ATGGCCCTTTGGTAGAGTGCCGTGGCATCACACAGCTCACAGCAACCTCCAGCTCCTGGGCTTAAGCAATTATCTTGCCTCAGCCTCCCGAGTAGCTGGGACTACAGGCGCCCGCCACAACGCCCGGCTATTTTTTTGTTGTAGTTTGGCCGGGGCTGGGTTTGAACCCGCCACTCTCCGCATATGGGGCCAGCGCCCTACTCACTGAGCCACAGGCGCTGCCCAGCCCCTTTTTATCTTGTGTTCCTATCATCTCCTTTTCTGGCTCCTTCTCTATCTGAATTTAAATTATCTAATTATCTCCCATCCAAACACACACTTAAAATGGACTTGACCCCCATCACCTTCTACAGATACACCTTTCTCTCCTCCCTCATTTTTAAATGAGAGTTCTGCAGATGCCATTTAAATTTCTTTACCCAATTACTCCTCAAAACCTATTTAAATATAGACATCTTATCTCCCCTGTATATACAGTCCTCAGAACTTCACTACATCTGTTTTTGCTAAGGTCTTCTACCAAAGACAACCATGATGTTAAATATACCAAATCATTCACAATTTTTGTTTAGCATGATCACTTGACAGCATCTAGCACTGGTGACCACACCATCTCTTTTCAAACACTGGTTTCTCATGGACTTCTTGATGTCCCAAGTCTTCTGGTTTTCCATCGTTTTCCAGCTGCTATACTTGGTCCTTTCAGGCTTTATTTTTTCTTTAACTCAATCCATAAACACTGATTCTTCTAAGATAGCCGTTCTCAACCTGTGGATTGAGACCAATGAAAATACATCCTGCATATCAGATATTTACATTACAATTCATAACAGTAGCAAAAGTACAGTTATGAAGTAGCAACGAAAATAATTTTATGGTTGTGGGGTCACCACAACATGAGGAACTGTTTTTAAGGGTTGCGGCACTAGGAAAGTTAAGAACCACTGTTCTAAGAGATGAAGTCCAGGACTTTAAAAGGATTTCTTCTGTAAAATTTGGTTTCAGTCAAATCGCCACACTCAAGAATCCAGAAGGCCACATGTGGCTCCAAGGCTGAAGGTTCTCTACCCCTGAGTGAAAGGGACCGTGGTGAAGTGGATAGCTCAAATCCTACATAGAGAGGTGTTCTCCATTTGGTTTAATCCAATTGTTGTAAAGGAAAAAGGTGCTATATTTCTAAAATTTCCAAAGTGCCCATTTCTATGTACAATTTCATCTTTAAAAAATGCTATGTGAATAATGATAATGACAATATTTAAAACGACCAGTAGAGCCAAAGTAATCTACAAGGTTCTAGTCTATCACCCCTTTAGATTCTACTTTAGACACAGAGTCTGGCTCTGTCAAGGAAGCTGGAAGGCAGCAGCACCCTCATAGCTCTCTGTAATCTGGAACCCCTGGACTCCGAAAGTGGTAGGAATTACAGGTGGGAGCTACAGCACTTGACCTAGAATTATCTCTTTAAAAAATAAATCTTAGGGCGTGGTCTAGTGGCTCATGCCTGTAATCCTACACTCTGGGAGGCTGAGGCGGGTGGATTGCTTGAGCTCAGGAGTTTGGGATCAGCCTGAGCAAGAAAGACAACCAGTTTCTAAAAATAGCTGGGCAGGCTGCGCCTGTGGAGCGTCGGCCACATATACCAAGGCTGGCGGTTCGAACCCAGGCCAGCTAAAACAACAATGACAACTGCAACGAAAAAATTAGCTGGGGGTTGTAGCAGGAGCCCGTAGTCCCAACTACTAGGAAGGCTGAGGCAAGAGAATCACTTGAGCCCTAGAGTTTGAGGTTACTGTGAGCTATGATACCAAGCAGTCTACCAAGAGCGACAGAGACCATGTCTCAGAAAAAAAAAAAAAAAAGAGAAAGTAAACCTTAACTTGACACATAAATCTACAACAACAAAAAAAGTAAATCTTACTATATCACTACCCTACTAAACAGACCTTGAAGCCTTCCCCTTGCTAGTATAAGAAAAATCTAATATCTTTAACAGTTTACAAGCCCTCGTGTGTCTGTCCCAGCAACATTCTTTCAATTCCTGGAATGCTATAATCTTGGTGCCTCTGCATGTGCTGTACCCTTGGTTAAAAACACTTAGACTAAAAAAAAAAAAAAGAACACTTAGACTTCATTATCACTTCTTACAGGTCACTGGCTTTCCTTGACCCCAGATTATTTTGTTCTTCCCATGTCATAACATTCAGCACCTAGGCATTTACTGTTCAAAGTAGCTACTCTAACAGGTTAAGACTCAGAAGGCAGAAACCACAAGTACCTTGTTTAGTAACAGATTCCCTCCTAGTCCCTTGAACAGTGTGCCTAGCACAACGTTGACTGTCAATCCGCTTGTGTCGAAATGTTTACATTCACGCTTGCATATAGCTACTCTAAATCCCCATTCTCAAGGTCTTTGAGAAAAAATAAATCTTGACCACTTAATTATCCTCAAAACGCCTTTGGAAGAATGAACCGGTCACGTGCAGCTGATTACAGGTCACTGGCTTCTGTAAAGGAGGGGGCAGTAGTCTCACTTTGTGTTAGGGCATCTTGTGCAAATAATTCCGAGCAGATGCAGGTCCTGGGCACTGCAAACACATGCCGAAGGCCAGGCGCCGCGAGGGCGGGCTCGGGGGAGGAAGATCCCTGCGGCCCGAACGTGCTCGTGCCCGAGCGGCTGCTGAGGCGTCCGAGCCAACGCACGTGCGCCGCGGGAGCCGAGCGAAAGGAGAGCCCTGCTCTCGCGGGGAAAATGGAGGCCAAGACGCGGCTAAGGGGTAGAGGAAGGTGTGGGGAGAATTGTGCCCGGGGAGGAGAGAGCACGGAAGAAGACTTGAGAAACAGAAAGGAAGGAAGGCCGACCCACGTCTTGGAAGCAAAGTGGGCGGAGTGGGGACTGGCTGGAGGAGCCGCGGAGTATCAGCACGGTTAGCGACTTTATTCTCAGCGCAGGCCGGAAGCGCCCGCACCTGAAGTCAAGCACCGGAGGGTGGGAGGTAGAAGGACGGCGATTTAGGTTCCCACCTCCGGGCAAAGCCAAGCTCTCTAGGAACCCAACCCCATCACATCCGGATCTTCACAGAGGGCGCGCGGCCTCGCTCTCATCCAACGCCAAGTCCCTCTAGTTGCTCCGCCCATCCGCCGAGGGGGGCGGGTGGGGGCGTGGCCCGCCTCCTACTCAGCGTTCGGAAGGCGTCCGCGTCAGTCGGAGCCCAACGCGTTGACGCAGCACGTCGACGTAAGTAACGCGCAGGCCCGGGCTGCTCCTCCTTCCTTGAGTGAGTGCCGGCCTGGTTGGGGCGGGGGGGGTGGGAAGAGGGAGGGCGGAGGAGGGAGAGGCGATCCCGGAGTCGCTGTGGGCCGCGGGCCGGACCGGGTCCCGGGGCGGCGGGAGCCCGGGCCGGGCGGAAGGGCTTGGCGGGCCGTTGGAGAGCCCCCACGGCTATCGGGTCCCCTCCCTTGACGGACTCGCGCGCCCTGGCGCCCGGAGCCTCCGGCGCTGTGCCCACCCCGCTCCAGTTCGCGTCTCCCGACTCCAATTAGGTCAGGCTCGGAGTCCCGCGGCCGCGGCTCCGGCCCCCAACGCGCGGCGCCTCGCGGCGGCTACTCGGCTCGCCTTTCTTTCTTCCCTTGCCTTCCTCTCCTCTTGTCTCACCCTCCCCCCTTTCTTTTCACGTTGCTGGGGTTTTTGTTTTGTGCCTTAGAGGTTTTGTTCCTCAACCCGAGCTCATGGGTGTACATTATCATGCTACTCTTTTGTAGAGCAACCCGAAGGCCATGGAGGCTGAAGAGACGATGGAATGCCTTCAGGAGTTCCCTGAACATCATAAAATGATCCTAGACCGATTGAATGAGCAGCGAGAGCAGGACCGGTTTACTGACATCACCCTGATTGTCGACGGTGGGTAGGGCAGTGGACAGAGGAGCGAATTTGTGGCTTCAGGTCTCTCCCTTTCCGCCACCCGCCTTTTTTTTCCTAACCCATGTTCTATAGTCTTCCTATCAAAGTCTGCGGAGCGTGTGCACTGCGACTGGAGGGCACTTGTCAGTGTCCGCTCTCAGAGACCATGCTGCAGAGGCTGGTTGGCCAGTCACGCTTTCAACGTATTCTAGTGTTTAACTTCTTGCAGCTTGTTAAAGTTTTCTCATTGCACACTTGAGTGCAAGATGATAGTGTTGAAGGTAGGGAGGATGTTTGATTAATAGCCTTCTATTGTTAAGCTGCTTTGGGGAATCCCACACAGGCGTCAGGTGGGAAGAGTTGATTCCTTGCCGGTTTCCCCAAGGGTCTAGGAGGGAAACCGTGAGATTGATTCCTTTGCAGTTCTCATAACCCCTTTGAAGATTCCCAAAATAAGTGGGGTATTTTCCTATCTTACCAGATGCTATTGTAATGGAAGCAAACCCAGCTTGGGTATGTTTTCTAATTAGTGAAAATAGGCTTCTCAGGGTAAGCTTTTTTGTTTACTTTATAGATTAACCATATATTGAGCTTCCAAATCTTAGGCATATTAAAATGTTTTCCATAGCAGATACATCCAGCTCTGTGCTTATTCCATCGCTTTTTTTTTCTTTCTTGCCAAATGATGTGTGAACTCTTAGGTTGTCTTTATTTAGCAGTTTCAACTGATTAGGATATACCTCTCCTTAATTGACAGTAATGGAAAGTAGTAAGAGGCTCTTTTTACTTATCATTGTAAACTGGCTTTTATAAAACTGACTCCAGGTGTAAAAACTTAAGTCAACATTGGGCTTCATGTCTCATTGAGATTAAAATTTGCCAAAGCTGCCAACAGTATTCTGACTTTCTTCAGTAATTTATAGTTATATAACTTTTATAAAGTTATATTTTACTTTATATAATTTTTCTAATCTGTTTTGTAGTTTACATTTGATTTTTCTGTGTATGTACGATTATTTATTTATTTATTTTTAACCTAGGACACCATTTTAAGGCCCACAAGGCTGTTTTGGCTGCTTGCAGTAAGTTCTTCTACAAATTCTTTCAGGAATTTACTCAGGAACCTTTGGTGGAGATAGAAGGTAAACACTTGTTTTAAATACAATACTTAGTTGAAACAATTGGTGAAGTTTTTGACAGTTAATTTATCTAGACAATTATTTATTTTTTGGAAATTATTTATTTATTGGAAATTTATCTATTTCCACTGGGAAATAGGCATCAGCAGTTCCTATTTGGTAACTAGATAAATTGTTCTTTTGACACCTGAGAATTCTTATTTGCAGTAAAGTGCTTGTTAGAATTATCTGCTAGGAAAAACTCTTAGATGTTTTCAGTTGCTGAAACCAGTGGTTATTGTTTTTTAAAAATATGTATTAAACTGAATCATCATCTTTGTTCAGTTGCCTCATTTCAGACTGGTGAGGATTCTGCAGGTCACAGTAGCGGCCTTTATGCTAGCAGTAGTAGTGATGTGCTAGTGGAGGTGAAGATTACATGCATAATGTAAAGTGGGCTGTTATGATAGGGAAAAGCCTAAAAAAGATTATCTGAAGTAGCATTTAGAGCAGTGGTTCTCAACCTTCCTAATGCTGTTACCCTTTAATACAGTTCCTCATGGCGACGAAAATAATTTTATAGTTAGGGGTCACCGCAACACGAGGAACTGTATTAAAGGGTCAAGGCATTAGGAAGGTTGAGAACCACTGATTTAGAGGAAATTCTGATGGTTATAAAATGTCTGGGTTGGAAAGATAACTAGGTATTACCTTGAAACAAAAAGTGAATTTTTGTACTTGCTTGACTTTTTTCTAATAATAGCTCACCAAGTGCCAGGTATTGTGTTGTGTAACTTACATGCTTCATTTGAAGTTCACGGCAATCCTCTGCTGCTGGGCCCAGTGGCATGTTGCCTGTAGTCCCAGCTACTCAGGAGATTGAGGCAGGGAATTGTTTGAGCCCCAGGAATTCAAAGCCAGCCAGAGCAATTTTGTGAGACTCTGTCTAAAGAAAAGTGATGTTATTTCTAGTTTACGAATTAGGGCATAGGTTCTGAATGATTATTTTGCCTGGGGTTGCCTACCTAGTAAGGGATTCAAGTTGTGCTATTAATTACGATGCTCTTATCTTCTAGTACTGTACCCCTGCTCCCCCACCACCATCAAAATCCAAAACACTAAGAAATCCATTTGCCTACAGAATTTTAGCTGCTTTCTGGGATCTTGGGTTTTGGTTTTAAATCTTTTTGTATATATTCTTTGTTATGAATGGGTTGCTAGAGACATTGTTTCCTTTTGATGCCTAGGGAAGTAAAAAAAAAAAACATAATTTTGATACATTCTGTTTTAGCATTTCTACTGATGTAGCTGCAGCTAGATTATCTTTGATTATCTATGATGGACACAGCACAGGCAGAACAGAAATCCACACAGCTTGCTAAAGTGAGATTCTAACTGCATAGATGGTATTGGTTGTTACAATAAGGCAAGGCTCCATCAGTTCACTCACCTGAGACTTGATGAACATTTAATAGTCAGGTTACTTTACCTCAATTGCATACTTGTCTCCTCATCTGAAAAGTGGGTTAATAGGCATATAATGACTTTTTTTTGGAGACAGAGTCTCACTTTGTTGTCCTCAGTAGAGTGCTGTGACGTCACAGCTCACAGCAACCTCCAGCTCTTGAGCTAGGGCGGTTCTCTTGCCTTAGCCTCCCAAGTACCTGGGAGTACAGGCGCCTGCCACAGCGTCCGGCTATTTTTGTGGCAGTTGCCACTGCTGTTTTAGCTGGCTGGACCGGGTTCATACCCATCACCCTCGGTATATGGGGCCGGCACCCTACCCACTGAGCCACAGGTGCCGCCCACGTATAATGATTAATTGAAATAATATGCGCAGAATGCAGATGTAAAATGGTGTATTCTCAGTGCTTAATAAATAAGGACCAGTTGTCATATTGAATACCTATTATATGTTATGTTCTGTGCTAGACCCAGGAGATGAAGAATTGATGAATAAAATGTTAATAGTGGGTAAGCAATAGATAAGGAGTGCAAAAGGGTTAAAGACTATTACTGTGGAAGGGTATTGCCGAGGATGGAGAATGGATGAGTGGTTTAGTTACTTTAGGAAAGATTTCAAAGAGGAGTTCACTTCTGAGCAGAATCTTAAAAAATCTGTGATTCAAGCCTGAATATTAGTGGTGGAATGAGCAGTACTACCTGGAGAAGTAAGTATAGGGTCTTAATGAAGACTAATCATCCCGGTATTTTCTTTTATCTCTCAGTACCTCTGGCGTGGTATGTCTTTTATAGTATAGCACACAGATATCTTCAGTATTTTAATTACAGACAGATAAAGTAATATGGAAAAAAACTTTTTTGAGACAGTTTTTGTCACCCTCAGAGTGCAGTGACATCGCAGCTCACAGCAACCTCAAACTCTTGGGCTCAAGCAATTCCCTTACCTCAGCCTTCCAAGTAGCTGGGACTACAGGCACCTGCCACAACACCCAGCTAGTTTTTAGAGACTGGGATCTTGCTCTTGCTCAGGCTGGTCTCGAACTCCAGAGCTCAAGCAATTCTACCAACCTCGGCCTCCCAGAGTGCTAGGATTATAGGTTCGAGCCACCACACCCCGCCTGAAAAGTACACTTTTTGTTTTTGTTATTTGGTCAGATCAGATTATGGTTGAAACAAATACCGTAATTTGGTTAAGTGTTGTCTTAAACCCTTACCTTACCTTTGGGATTACTATGCTGTCTAGCAAGGTCACCTGGCTGTAGAGAAGCCCCTGGGCTTATGATTACTAAACCTGAGTTTTAGTTCTGGCTTTACTTTTTTTTTTTTTTTTTTTTTAAGACAGTCTCACTTACACGTTCTATTTTAGCATTTCTGTAGAGTGCTATGGCATCACAGCTCACAGCAACCTCAAACTCTTGAGCGTAAGTGATTCTCTTGCCTCAGCCTCCCAAGTAGCTGGGACTACAGGCACCCTCCACAATGCCCAGCTATGTTTTTTTTTTTTTTAATTTCTTTTTTTATTTTATTTATTTATTTATTTGCAGTTTTTGGCTAGGGCCGAGTTTGAACCTGCTACTTCTGGTATATGGGGCCGGTGCCCTACTCCTTGAGCCACAGGCACCGCCCCCCAGCTATGTTTTGTTGCAGTTGTCATTGTTGGTTACTAAACCGGGCTGGTTTCGGGGCTGGGTTCCAACCTACCAACTTCGGTGTATGTGGCTGGTGCTGTAAGCACAGTGCTGCAGGCGCCAAGCCTGACTTTACTCTTTGTAAGTTGTGTGACCTTGGATATCTTGGCTTTGTTTTTCATCTGTAAAATATGTCCAAAAATTTTCTATTGTGTTTTGGGCACTTTGAATATTATCTTTTGAATATTAAAATCCTGTGGAGAATGGTTTTGTTTTGATTTGATTTGGGTTTTGTTTGTTTTAGCAGGCAGGCAACCCAGTTAGATTCAGACTTTGCTCTGGAGGCTGTAGATCTAATTCAGATTTAATTTTTAAAAACTTTGTAGTGCCTAGGTGTGTGGCTTTGAGATCTGGGCTGGTAGTCCATGTCATAGAGCAGTTCTTAAGCCTTGGCTATGCAGCTCACTGGTAAATTCTAGATTGCATACACAGATTTAGAGGACCCTTCTCCAACTTCCTCCTCACTGTGATTTCATTTGTATGCAAGCTCCCAGGAGCGCCTATTCCATGGTTCTCTGGCTAGAAACTCTTAGCTTCTATGTGCTTTCATACACTTTCTGCAGAAAGATTCATTTCCTAGACAAAGAGATGAGAGAAAAGTCAGAGAAAAAAATACATTCGTTCTCTTCTTATTTTTCACCTCATTGTCTCTATACAAGTTCTTGTGTCAGAAGAACTCTCTTGGGAATTTAGATGACTGTCATCAGTCACAGGTGTGCAGCCTAACTGGGACTTTTCTTGAGGCAGAGCTGAGAGAGGAAAAATTGCCAAGTATACCTCCTCCTGGCCTCTGCTCCCTTTATCTCCCCCTTCCTGGTTCTCTAGCCAGAAGGAGTTTCTCCTGGAGCTTTTTTCTGTCTCCACCTGCTGCTCACTTACGGGATTTGGTCTGTCCTCACATCTAAGCCAGAATATGTAGGAGGAAAAATAAAAGGTAGGAAACTTACTGCTATTAGAATCTTGATTTTTCTCCCCCATCTGCTTGCTTCTGTTTACTTTTAAGACTCCTTGTGTATATATATATTTTTCTTTAGGATTTTTAGTTGTAATCAGTGGCCAAAATAGGGTGGATTGTTTTCTCCATCTTAGCTAGAACCAGAATTCCTTCTGTAAAATATGAATATTAGAAACACCAAGGGAGCTTTTAAAAGTACTAGTGCCCAGGCTGTATCTCCAGTAATAATTATTTCAGGGGTGGAATTCAGACATCTGTATTTAAAAGTAACAAGTAAAACGTTCTTGTTACTCAAGGTATGATCTAAGGACCAGTGATAGATAGGAGTCACCTGTGAACTTGTTAGAACTGTAGACTCAGTTTTTACTCTAGACTTATTCAGAGCAAGATTCCTAAATGATTTTCCTGTGCACAGAAAAGTTTGAGCATCACTACCCTAGGCTGATTCCAATGTGCAGTCAGAGTTGAGGACCACTGCCTTACACGACTATAAAAGCAGGTAACTTGTATGTAAAAGAAACTTAGGTTATAATGTGCTCTGAATTTAAACTCATTAGATGCAAGCTGAGCTAGTGCCCCCTGTGTTCTGGGTCCCTGGTGAAGTAAATTATCTTTGATTAGAACCACAGTTTTGCCCTTGGCTTCAAATCAGATTTGTTGCTTTGGAAGCCAGTTGCATCCCAGCTCTATAAAATCTTCATTCATTCATTCCTTGTTCAGAACACACATCCTTCTAACCCTAGTCTACGGGTTTTTTAATTCATTGTTTTTCCTCTTTACCTTAAACCACAGATCCATAAATACCTAGTTTCTCTATAACAGCAACTGTGCCATCATGTCCAAAAGTCTTAGCCCCTCCTATTAAGGACAGATCATCCATGTACATGTTCATGTATAATTATAAGTAGTTTTCCACCAATTAGAGGAAATACCTAAGACTAGAGAAATGCCAGAATGTTGACCCTCTTTTGATTCTTCCCAGACATTCATGTCAGGGAAAAGACTACTCATTTTAACATTTTTCCTTAGATACTCCTTTAGAGAAATTGTATTCTCTTGCACACATCTAATAAGAAAAGAGTAAGGGATTTTTGAGAAAATCCCTACTGCTTAGATTTGTAAATCCTGGTAGAGAATAAAATATTTTCATAGCTATGCATCTGCCACTATGTCATTTTTTGGACAGGTGTTATCAATTTGGTTCATTTTAGCTGATTAGGTCCCTGGTTCCTATGACATAGTTGAGCTGCTCATAAAAAAAAAAATCTTTTCCAGTTTGATTCTGAAGATCAGGGATCAATACATCTATTAAGTCTGTAGGTGATCAATCAGTCAAGACTGGGAACTAAGTCCACAATTCTTAATTCAAGTCCTTTGTATTTCTCAGAATTCTAGATTTTAAAATTTTTCTAAAGGTAAATGCAGTATGTATATTATGTAATACTTTCAGTGGGGTCCAAGGTAAGATCCTGTCACCAAGTAATATTAAAACATAGCATGTTAACATTCACTCTAAAAGACTCCACATGGTGTCCTGTAAGTTTAGATCAAATTTTGCTGCCCAATTTATGGAGAAACTTCTGGTTTTAAGAGATTGCAAATAGAAGCAATATGGATATGAGAGATAATAAGGTGACAGACTCACAAAGATTTATCATTCAAAATGATGGTGAGGGAGAGGAAGAAATAATGTATACGTTTTGAAATGACAAAAATCAGAACAGATTGAAAATGATTAGCTCTACTATTGATTTACTGAGTTTCAGGTCTATGTGTGATGGCTAAGTTAAAATGATCATCAAGGATGTGGAGCTCCAGGAGATAAGATCTCAGGTATTGCTTAGACCTGGGCATATAGAGCTATCTTTTTTTTCTGTGAAATACTGAGCAGATAGATGTTTAGGTGTAAAATGTATTGAGACTATATGAAATTTATTAAGAGTCATGTTGTTTCCCTAAATCTGTTGTCCAGATAAACAGATTGAAAAGCATTAGCAATAATTGACAAATGCCAAAAATGTGGATGAACACTAGAAACAGTAAACATTTATTCCAGTTTCTTTAAAAGAAACTCCCATATCTTCTATAATATCTAACATCAACTAAGTTTTGTTTCCCTAAATAGTGCCAGCTACTAAATGAAAAAAATGTCTGTAAGCTACTTTTAAAGGGGCTAATGTTCTAATTCTCCAAGTTATATCACATTTGATAGGCTCCATTTTTTTCTTTTTTCTTTTTTTTGAGACAGAGTCTCAAGCAGTCTCTCTGGGTAGAGTGCTATGGCATCATAGCACACAACAGGCTCAGATGATCCTCTTGCCTCAGTTTTTCCTTTTTAGTAGAGATGGGCTCTTGCTTTTTGTTCAGGCTAGTCTCAAACTCATGAACTCAAGCAATCCACCCTCCTCAACCGCCCAGAGTGCTAGGATTACAGGCATGTGCCACTATGTTAATAATGTATGGCATATGGAGATTTCGTCAAAGATTGTCAGCTGGCATTTGCATCTGTCTAGGAAAGGAAAGATAATATAATCCTAATATATTTAAGATTCTTAGTAGTGTTAAAATTGTCTTGCTAAAACAATGCAAATACTAAACATGAATTCCCCTAAGGGTTCAGCAAAGCCTTTCTGATAAAAATGCTAATAAAAGTCAAGATGTAGGGCTGCTGCCTGTGGCTCAAAGGAGTAGGGCACCCGCCCCATATACTGGAGGTGGGGAGTTCAAACCCCGCCCCAGCCAAAAAAAAAAAAAGTTAAATAAAAGTCCAGATATAGATTTGGAGAAGAAGCTGTAATTCACCCATCTTAGCACCAGAGAATACCTCAATAGGTGGGTAGATGCATATATGAAAAAAAGATTTTGGGCCACTTTATAAATGAGATTGTGAACCTATAGCGAATGAGACCATGGATATTCAAACATTTCTAAGCAGGAAAGAAAAATATAAAATCTTGTCAGCATCCTATTTAAAATCTTTATTAAGATTCTTGGTTTGATTCTTGTTTTATCATTTGATAAATATACCTTATATAGTTGTGGAGATTTACTAGTTATAAAGTATTTAGAGAGGGCCAATTTTAATCACAAAACTTGTAAAGAAAAATAGGAATCAAAAGCTTAATTTTGAAAATGACTTTAGCAGTCATTCCTACTATGTGGACCTACAATTGAGGAAGTCCTATTAGGTACCTTGAGGTGAGTGTACAGATAAAAATGATTTCCCTTAAGTAGCTTACAGTCGAGATGTCACAGACTTACAGTTAATCAGAACAGGTAGAGTTGAGCTTGGAGGAAATATTAAATAATGTTTTACTATTAAATCATGAAGGATTAGAAAATATAAACAGACCTTGAACTGCTATGGAGATTGAATCAATTGTCCAAAACCTTATGAATGTTGGAGATGTAAAATTCTCAACAGAATACTAGCAAACTGAATCTAACAGCACATTAAAAGGATCATACACCATGACCAAGTTAGATTTATCCCTGCAATTAACAGTTAAGGATAAAATTCACATGATCATCTCTGTAGAGAAGGAAAAAGCCTTTGTAGTCCCAACTACTTGGGAGGCTGAGGCAAGAGAATCGCCTAAGCCCAAGAGCTGGAGGTTGCTGTGAGCTGTGAAGCCATAGCACTTTACTGAGGGCGACAAAGTGAAACTTTGTCTCTAGTTAAAAGAAAAAAAAAGCCTTGGGGGTGGCGCCTGTGGCTCAAAGGAGTAGGGCACCAGCCCCATATGCCAGAGGTGGCCAGTTCAAACCCAGCCCTGGCCAAAAACTGCAAAAAAAAAAAAAAAAACCTTGGACAAAATTCACCTTTTTGTAAGAACTTTGAGTAAAGTCAGAATATAGGGAAATTATCTCAACATATTAAAGGCCATATGCTAAAAGCCCATAGCTAAAATCATATTCCACAGCAGAAACTGAAATGTTTTACTCTAAGACTAGGAACGAGACAGGGATGACCACTCTCACCACTTTGATCAATACACTTCTAGAAGTTCATGTCAGAGCAGTTAGGCAAGAAAAATAATTTTAAAATATCCAAATCAGAAAGGAAGAAGTCTCTGCAAATGACATGGTCTTATATGTGGAAAACTAAAGATTCCATTAAAAACTATTAGAACTAATAAATGATAAGTTGTAGGGTACAAATTCAAATAAAAATTAGATTTGTTTCTGTACACTTACAATGAATTAGCTGAAATTTGGGAAAATCTATTTATGTTAGTATCAAAAAGAATAATATACCTTATAATACAGGGATAAACTTAGCTAAGGAGGTGAAAGACTTACATATTGAAAACTAGAAAACATGAATAAAAGAAATTAAGGAAGACAAGTGGAGGGACATTTCGTGTTCATGGATTGGAAGGTTTAATATTTTTTTTTTAGAGACAGAGTCTCACTTTGTCACCCTCCGTAGAGCACCGTGGCATCACAGCTCATAGCAACCTCCGACTCTTGGGCTTAGGCGATTCTCTTGCCTCAGCCTCCCAAATAGCTGGAACTACAGGCACCTGCCACAACGCCTGGCTATTTTTTTGTTAAAGTTTGGCTGGGGCTGGGTTCGAACCTGCCACCCGCAGTGTATGGGGCTGGCACCCTACTTACTGAGCCCCAGGCACCACCTCTGGAAAGCTTGATATTGTTAAAATATCCATATAGGTTGAGCATCCCAACTTTGAAAATCTGAAACACTCTAAACTTAGAAACGATTGAGCACCAATGTGACTTATAGGAAATGATTATTGGAGCCTTTCAGATTTCAGATTTGGGGTGCTCACCTAGTAATTTCAAAATCCAAAACACTGTAGGCCCAAGAATTTTGGTTAAGAGGTACCCAACCTATATCCAAAGCAATATATATTCAGTACAATCCTTGTCAAAATCCTAATAGTATTTTTTACAGAAATAGAAAAAGCAATTCTAAAATATGTATGGAACCACAAGAAGACCATAAATAGCCAAATCAATCTTGTGAAAGTACAAAGCTGGAGGTATCACACTCTCTGATTTCAAAATATATGGCAGAGCTACAGTAATCCAAACAGTATGAGACTGGCATAAAGACGTGCAAACCAATGGGAGCAGAATAGAAAGCCCAGATGTAAATCTTTGTGTAATGTGATCAACTAATCTTCGAAGAATTCATAATAGGGAAAGGATAGTCTTTGCAATAAATGATGTTGGAAGAACTGGATTATTCATATGTGAAAGAATAAAATTGGATTTCTTATTTTACATCATACAGAAAAATCAACTCAAAATGAGTTAAAGACTTCAGACCCAAATCTCTTTATCTCCTGAAAAAACATGTCTTAGGGAGGGGGCTGGAGCTTCATAACATTGTCCTTGGCAGTGATTTCATGGATGTAACATCAAAAGCACAGGCACTAACAAAAAAAGACAAGTTGGACAAGATCAAACTATAAAGCTGCTTCGCAGCCAACAAAACGAGTAAAAAAGGCAACCTAAAGAATGAGAGTAAAATTTGCAAACCAAATATCCAATAGGGGTTAGTTCCCCCCAAATATAAGAAACTGCCACAACTCATAGTAAAAACAAACACAAAACTACCCAATTAAATGTGCTAGAAACTTGAATAGGCATTTTTCCAAAGAAGACATACAAATGGCCAACAGGTGTTTGAAAAAAATTCAGCATCACTAGTCAAGAAAATTGCAAGTTAAAACCACAATGAAGTATCATCTTATACCTGTCAGGTTGGCTATTATCAAAAAAAAAAAAAAACAAAAAAACCCCACAAGCATTGGTGAGGATGTAGAGAACTGAAATCCTTGTACACCATTGCCAGGAATGGACACAGCCACTGTGAAAAGCAGTATGGAGGTTACTTAAAAAATTAAGAGTACCATATGATTCTGCAGTTTTGCTTCTGGGCATGTATCCAAAAGAAGTGAAATCAGGAGTTCAGTGTTTTAGCGCTCCAGTGTTCATTGCAGCACAATAATATTCATAGTAGCCAAAATGTGGAAACAACCTAAATGCCTGTGGACTGATGGAGGAAATATGGGATGCAACAAACTATTACTCAGCCTTTAAAAAGAAGGAAATTCTGCCATACGTGTGTGACAACATGTATGAACCTTGAAGACATGCTGAGTGAAATGAGCTGGTCACAGACAAATACTGCACATTTCCATTTATATAAGGAATCTAAAATAGTCACTTCCATTTACATGAGTTATCTAAAATAGTCAAATTCATAGAAATGAAGAGTGGAATAGGCATTACCAGGCGATGGGGGAGGGGAAATGAGTTACTAATTGGGTGTAAAGCTTCATTCAGGAAAGATGAATAAAGCTTCATTCAGGAGAGGTCTGCTATGCAACATTGTATCTAGTCATCAATAATGTTCCCTTAGAAAGTTAAGAAGGTAGATCTCATATTCTTAAAATAAAAAAAGGTTTCATTTCTGAAATTGTGGCATTAGAATAGGGCCTTTATAAGATGTGCATAGACAGAGATAAAATGATCATGTATTCAAAAAAGAGGGTGTTAATAAAGGTAAGGAAGCTACTAGTGCAGGGTTTTATTGGGAAATAATAAGTAGTGTGTCTCAGCCATTTAAAAAAAAAAAAAATTAGGCCGGGATGGCCTAGTGCGGTGGCTAACGCCTGTGATCCCAGCACTGTGGGAGGCCAAGGCCGGTGGATTGCTTGAGCTCAGGAGTTTGACGCTAGCCTGAACAAGATCAAGACCCTGTCATCACTGGGCATTGTGGTATATGCATATAGTCCCAGCTACTTGAGGGGCTGAAGAAAGAGGATTGCTTGCCCAAGAGTTTGAGGTTGCTGTGAGCTGTGATGCCATGGCACTCTTACCAGGGATAAGAAAATGAGACTCTGTCTCAAAAAAAAAAAAAAAAAAAAATTGTCAAACTAATACTTTTCGTAACAACCTGGATGGCACAGGAGACCATCCTTCTAAGTGAAGTATGGTAGGAATTAAACACTACATGTGCTCACTTTTAAAATGTAACTAAATGCTCAATATACATGTGTAAGTAAGGTAGTACTTACTTTCTATGGAAATCAAGCAGATGGAAGGGGGGATGGGTAAATTCACAACTAACGGAGCACAATACACACTTTCTGGGGGATAAACACACTAATTACCTTGATTCAAACTGTACAAAAGTAATGTATGTAACCCTGTAACATTCTGAAATCTTAAAAATTTAAAAAGACAAAAAAATTCTAGTGTGTGTTCGTAGCTTAAAATTTGGAAAGGTAAATAGAAAAATAATGTGAAAGACTTGGAAATAAAATCATAGGACTGCAGAATTTTATTTGCTAAGATGTGGAAAGCTGTTGAAAATTTTGGAGCTGAGTTGGCACAGCTGTAAAATCTCCCTTAGAAGAAATGTAGGATGTCTGACATGTAGTAGAGGTTGATAACCTAAGGGACTGTAACAAACTGTTTAACATACAGAGGTGGTCACCATAAGGAACTAGGCCTACTATATTGATACATACATGTGGTGCATGTCCAGTCTATGAAAATTAGGTTACCTTGAAAGTGGTCATTATAGGGAGGTAGTCAACTTTGGTACTGTATTTGAGTGATCTTGCTGTTCCCTAAGAGCCTTTGAAAATCTTTAGGAAAATCTTTGTTTGCTAGTAGCCTTGTAATTTGGCTATAGTGTTGTTAATGCTGATAATGAGAATTCTTACAGGAAATAATTCTCAAAAGTAACAAATACTAATCAAGTTCTAAGCACTGTATTTTTCTTTTTTTACTAAATAGTATAGGATTTGAATCAATGTGAATTATCCTAATGTGCCATCTTTACAGGTGTCAGTAAAATGGCCTTTCGTCATTTAATTGAGTTCACATATACAGCAAAATTAATGATACAAGGAGAAGAAGAAGCCAATGATGTATGGAAAGCAGCAGAGTTTCTACAAATGCTAGAAGCTATCAAAGCCCTTGAAGTCAGGTAATTTCTTCTTTGTTTTTTTTGTATTATTGTTGTTAACTATTATTATTTTGAGACACCCTCATATGTCACCTTCAGTAGAGTGCTGTGGTGTCACAGCTTACAGCAACCTCAAACTCTTGGGCTTAAGCGATTCTCTTGCCTCAGCCTCACAAGTATCTGGGACTGTAGGCGACCACCACAACACCTGGCTATTTTTTTGTTTCAGTTCTCATTGTTGTGTTAGCAGATCTGGGCCGGGCTTGAACTTGCCAGCTTTGGTGTATATGACTGGCACCCTTCTCATTGAGCTACGAGTACCAAGCCAGTTACTTATTTCTTTAATGAGGTACAATTAGTCATATTCAATCATGTTCACTATATGTTAGTCAAGAATTTATAGCATGTTTCATACCATAAAGAACTGATGTTTTGAAATTAAAAATGTTTAAGGATATAGAAACATTCTTCTGGATACTTAACTGTTCTTTCACTTGTATTTGATTTTTTTATGTAAAAAAATGCTAAAATTAACATCTTAAGTATCTTTTGAAATAAAGTAGAGGTACAACTCTTTAAGAAGTTCTTCTGGATCCTTGTAAACTGTTTTGTAGGAGTCAAGTTGTTAGTGTTTTTTACTGAACCTTATTTTTCAGAGGATTTGGCTTACAAAGATTAATGAAGTACTGTGTAAAAATCGGTAAGGAAATAGGAAAGATAAAATACATAGGCCAGGTGTGGTAATAAAGACATTATCAGTCAAATTAGAAATGTGATAACTAAAATGCATGCCATTTATGTCTATATACTTGGTAAAAGGGCCAAATATAGCCCTAGTTTTGAAGCTCCTAGTGCAGAGAAAAAGAAAAAAAAGTATTCAATTACATAATTTGTTAAAGGATATGAATAAATCAATTGCCAAATATCCATCCACTATTAAAACACAAAATTTCTCCTAGGAGGTGATAAGAAAACATTAAAGAATATATTGAACAAAGTCCTTGGCATCTTTACTTAATGAATAATAGCAGTGTGATGTAGTGACTAAAATAAGAGCTTTGGACTCGGTCTCCCTAGGTTAGTATTACAGATCTATAACTGTGTGGCCTTAATGAAGTTACTCAACCCTTCTCTCAACTCAATGTCCACATCTGTCCCATCAGGGTAATGATGATACTTTATAAATTGGATTATTTGTGAGGATTAAATCGTGCATGTTAAGTGTTTAGCATGGTGTCTGTCACATAGTACTCTAAATGTGAGCCAGTTACCTTCTGTTACTGTTTTTTGTGTTGTCTCTCAATATTGATAATTGGCATGATACCAAAGCACAGTTTGGTAAAAATCCTTTTCACATGGGAGCAAAAGAAATATTTAAACTGTAATGGTCCATAAAGTTTGGTGACAGATTAAACTTTTCTGATAAGAGCATGGTGTGTATATAAGCTTGGACACTGAGCAGCTGGTGTTCATGAAGTATTTGTGAATGGATAAATGGGTGCCAGTCAAAACCAGATCAATACTCTATTGCAGAGAGAGACCTGAATGTGGATAGTGACGTGGAGGTGTGTGCTGAGGATATATATGTGATTAGGCCATCTCTTTTCAAAAATAAGGGGACTGTATATATGGGGCAGTATCAAGTTTGTAGTTAAAATCTTAGGTGAGAACCTTCTGAAGAAATCTTCTGTGTGGCCTCTTTGTTGCTCATGATATTGAGGTATCTCACTATAGAGAAAGTTCTCGGTAATAGACTAGTGGAACATACTCTGACAGTGGCCTCTGTTGATTTGGGAGGCATTTTAGTTCACATCTGTAATCATTGGGAGATGAAGGTAAGAGCAAGTTGAGTATAGTTGTTTTCCTAGGCCTAGGCCCTTAAGAACCTTCTAATGGGTTTTTGGTAAGTCCTACAGCAGTTGCAACCATTATGGCTTTTCAGTATAAATACAGTAGCATGTTAAATTATGCTCTGAAGAACTCCTTTGGAAACAGGAAGACAGCAAGACAGCAGTACTACATACTGGCTTTTTGTAATACTGTGTCTGAGCTTCTACAGGGATAGTTTCTATTGACTTTTTCCCTGTGTATGAGCTATACTTTACTTTTTCCTTTCCTTATTATTTTTTTATTGAAAATTGAGTATTTTAAATAATGTGTCAACTCTGGTATGGAATACTGGTATGTTCTCACTTTTCCCTCCAGCCCTAGTCTCTCACATACATGTTTTTTTGTTGTTGTTGTTTAGTGACTTTTCCTGCACTAATTTTGTAAAGTCTGTATTCTTCCTGTGTGGCCATTGAGATCTCTGCACCCCTAGCTGATTAGACAGGTGATGATTAGACAGAAATTTTCTTAAATGTTTTAACTAGTAATACTCCATGCCTTTTGGGAAGCTTTCTATATTGTGACTTTAGCCTTCTTTACCTCTTGTATGCACAGAACCTCAAGGTCAGACAGAGATGACAGCTTCCTTGGGTGTACGCATAGCCCTGCAGATGGGCATGGCCTTCTAGGTTTCCTGGAATATATGACAGCTTTTCAAAGCCACTTAAGAAAATCTCATTTTTCCAGTTTTTTCTTTTTTAATTTCTCAATAATCCCTGCTTGGTAATGCAACTGCAGTAGCTGTGATGATAAATAGTTGCTGTTGATTGTTTTTACAGATGCCTTGTGGTTAGGGCTATTTGAAAAGTGAACACCAAGGCTGAGGTGGGTGGATTGCCTGAGCTCACAGGCTCGAGACTAGCCTAAGCAAGAGCGAGACCCCATTTTTAAAAATAGCTGGTCGTTGGCTCAGTGCCTGTAGCTCAAGTGGCTAAGGCCCAGCCACATACACCAAAGCTGGCAGGTTCAAATCCAGCCCAGGCCTGCCAAACAACAAAGACACCTACAACCCCCCCCCCCCCCAAAACTAGATAAATAGATGGCCGGGTGGTGTGGGGGGCAGCGGGTGTCCCCGCGCGGTGGGG
>CAUYPK010080273.1:0-38895 GCA_963574355.1 Loris lydekkerianus
GTTGGGTGTCTTTGTGTTTTGTGTGGGTTTCTGTGTCCGGTCGGGGCGCCGAGGTCGGGGGAGGCGTGGGCGGGAGTGTCGCGGTGAGGAGAGGAGAGGAGAGGAGAGGAGAGGAGAGGAAAGGAAAGGAAAGGAAAGGCCTCCCTAATAGCCTGCATAAAGCAGCACCCCATCCAGTTCTCAGCTCCTGGTGCTCAGCTGAGCATCCCTGTAAGGCCACAGTGGTTAAAGTACTGACATTTTGTCCTATACCACTTGAAACGATCTTCGGCTCAGATATCTCTCCCACAGCACCCTAGAACTCCAGCCTCCCCATGAACTGAAATATGGGGAGCCAGGACCTGGCTGTAGAGCACTGGCTGAGGACCCCTCTGATCAGTCAGCATCTGTGCTAAGACCAGCCCCTCCGCAGCCCTTGTTTGCACCTGACTCTGCTTGGCTCTTTATTTGTTATGTCATCATCTGTCCCCTTTCGCTCCACTAGCACACCAACTCCAGAGGGCAGAGTGTCCAGTCTGTTCTCACTGGTCAGCTCAGCCCCTGGCATGGCCCGGCACGTAGTAGGCCCTGGGAAATACCAACTGGATGGTGGTGTCTGGAATGTGCCCAGCACCCAGCAGGCCAGAGAGAATAGATGAACAGCAAGTGTGTGCCATACGCTTGAAGGACAAGCTTGTGTCTGAGAATATTTGGCATCTGAATGTCTAATTGGGTTTGGGGGGGGGGCATTTTTTTCCAGATATTAAAGAATTCCTTGAGAGTAATCTTCCCTTGCTATCAAATGACCTCCAGGAATCACTGAGTAGTGCCCTCCTCTATGAGGCAGGCCTGGGTGACCTTGTCAGGTGAGTGGTCCTGGTTTTGTTGGTTTGGCAGAGCTCTTCCCACATCCTGACTTTGCAGAGGCCCTTCCTTCAGCAAAGAGCCCTTCCAGCTCTGATGGCCTGAGATCCTCTGGCTGGGAGAAATTCCCACTGGGGGCAGAGGCAGGAACTGGGGAGTTATTGAAGACCGAGAGGGGCACAGGAATTCAGTCCTCTGTCTGGGAAGAGAATGTCTGCTCCCCTCTCTGAATCCCAATGTCTGCCCCTCTCCAATGTGGAATAACATCTCCCCTGCAGGGCTGTTGTGAGCATTCAATAAAATAACATGTGTAAAATCCATTCCCAGCTCCCTGTCCTCAAAAAACCTCCAAGCGAAGGTAACAAAGCAGCAACAATAACAATAATAACCTAATAAGCATAGTTGTAAATTATACTGGACTTTGAGGTTAGACCGACCACCAGAGTGCAGAAGTCCCAGGCCCCTCGTCTCACAAGCATCTTAATTTAAGACATCCAAAATTCACCAGCCGATTTCCACCTTCATCACCAGCCTAGCCTGTCTTAGGTAAGGGCAGCTCCTCCCAGCCAGTTGCTCTGGCCAGAAATCTTGACGTCCTCCTTGGCTCCTCTGCCTCTCTCATACCCCCATCCAGCCTGTTAGCTCGGCCTTCAAAACACACCCAAGCGTCTGTTTTCTCTACTTCCTATGGCAAGAGCTACAATCATCACACCTCTTGACTTACTGTCCCAGAGCCCCCACCTCCACCTCCTCCATTCTGTTCTGCCCATATCCAGAGGGATCTTTCTAAGAGATGGTGCAGACCCTATAACTCCCTTGCCCAAACCCTCTAGGATCTTCTCAGTGCTCTCAGAGTCCAAAGTCCTTGCCACGGGCCCACCAGGCTCCATGCACTCTGGCCCTGGCCATCTCCCGCACCCTGTCTCCTCCTGTTCTCCCCTACTCACACCCCACCAGCCACATGAAACCTGTTGCTGGTCCTCAAAGACGCCTGCCACATGTCAGCCTCATGGCTTTGGCACTCACTCTATCCTCTGCCTGGCCCTTCTTCCCCCAACCACCTGCATGACTCATACTCTCACTCCATTCATGACTCTACCAAACTGTCACCTCCTCTGAGAAGCCTTCCCTGACCACCCCACCCTGTCCAAAATTCTACTCTTCTCTCTCTCTCTTGTTTTGAGACAGAGTCTCACTATGTTGCCCTTGGTAGAGTGTGTGGAGTCACAGCTCACAGCAACCTCAAACTCTTTTTGGGCTTAAACGATCGATTCTCTTGCCTCAGCCTCCCAAGTAGCTGGGACTAAAGGCGCCCACTGCAACACTTGGCTATTTTTTGGTTGCAGATGTCATTGTTGTTCAGCAGGCCCAGGCCAGGCTCAAACCCACCAGCTTCGTGTGGCTGGTGTCCTACTCACTGAGCTATAGGAGCTGAGCCTAAAATTCTACTCTTCTCAATGTCACCTTCCATCCTCTGATCCTGTAGGACCTTTTCCTCACAGTGCCTGTCACCTGTCCACCTGTCCCTGTATGTATTAATTTACTAGATTTATTCTTTTACACACACACACGCACACACACACGTATATATACTTTCCCCAAGCATCCACTGTATATGACTTTCAGTCCTTTATTTATTCATTTATTCACTCATTGAATCAATTCACTCATTGATTTCAGCCTGTTTGGTGCTGTTGAACATGATCATCCTGAGACACATTGAGGCAAGAGCTTCTTTTTGCTCAGGGATGTATTCCCAATGCTTGCAACACACAGCGCCAACTTACATGCCTGATGAATGAGTGATGATCTTTGCATACATTCAGCTTCTGCTCTGCAAGAGACCTGCCTTTGCAAAAAGCAAGGTCCACCTGCCATAAGGTCTACAACCTTCCCCTGCTGTGCCCTTTCTTCCCCAGAGTGAAGATCCATAATCTTCAACTGCTCAAAATATCCTTCCAGGTCACCCAACCAAGAAAGGAGGGCGAACTGCGCATGCTACTGGCATTTGATTTCACTATGAAGTAAGTAACAGCAGGCTCTGTCTGTTTTTGCACAGGTGCACAGGGGTGTGGGAAGCGGCCACAACAAAAGGAAGGAGCCACAGACTCGTGTGATCAGGGCACTACACCCATCCTCTCTGGGCCAGGATCCCCCACACGTAGAATTAAGGGCCTGCAGAATACTTGACTAGGGCAAGCCAGAGGGTTGGGGCAGGTTCCTCCCCCTGCTCCATTCAGACGCTCCCACCTTCATTCATGTAGACTCCTGAGCCCACCCAGCTCTGAGGGAATATGACTGAAGACAAGAATACAGAGTCAGGCATGGACCCCAGCATCCCCTGTGTTTCCTGGCCCCGTTGCCCAGTGATCACCCTGGGGGCTGGGTCTGGCCTGCCCGTGTGTTTGCAGAGGATGGGTTTCTCCAGTCCCTGCAGCCATAATCTCTCCCTATGAAACTAGCTGGGGTCCACTTCACTCGTTTTGGTTTCAAGCCCAGCCCTCAAGACAATGGAGTTTGAAACCTCTAAAAGAGGACTTTAATGGTCAGAGGCACTTTCCCAATTTTAACAGGATGCTGTACTTAGAAGCCACATTTTCCTTTCTGACAGTTCCCAGAGCCAGGGTAGCGGATCTCTGTTACACGCCCCGAGTGCTGGCTGGACCTGGAGAAAGCCACTTTGATTCTCAAGTCCTCAATCACTCCTTTTGAAAAAAACAAGGAAATAACCTTTAACAGGAGGTTTTGAAGGTTCTATTCAAACATGCAGACGCTCATTCAGGAAACAGATGGGGTATAACCAGGTCCTCTCCTACCGGCTTTCACTCTTCCTCCCCACAGTCCCGTAATCTTGAAGCCTTTCAGAGCTGACGTGCAAGGAGACATGGGAATCCAGGCTCGTCTAGAGATGAATCCAGACGGCAGCCACAGATTTGTTTTAGGAAATTGCAGGACCTCACCTCCGTCCATACGGATCGAAACTGAAGAATTGTGAGTTCTCTATCTGGCTGGTTGCTATGAAACCGCCAGTGAAGTTCACCTCAAAGATGTCAGAAGCAAAACAGTACCTTGCAAAATAATCCTTTTGTATGTATGGAGATGTGTGTGTGGTAAATAGAAGGTCACATGCCTTTCACATTTTATTTATTATAAAAGTCACAACTTTAGGGTGGCGCCTGTGGCTCAAAGGAGTAGGGTGCCAGCTCCATATGCCAGACGTGGCGGGTTCAAACCCAGCCCTGGCCAAAAACTGCAAAAAAAAAAAAAAGTCATAACTTAGTCATGTGAAAAGATGTTCGCCAAATAGCACTGAGGGAAAATAGGGTTGGATTTCCTGGCCGTGTGTTGACATTTAGGTTATTTCTAAAATTTTTGCTTTCATAAATTATCCTGAACATTTTGGTATAGGAAGTTTTTCCAAAAATATAATTATTTCCTTATGATAAATTTCTAAGATTACACCAGATTTCTAAGATTCTTTACTTAGAACCTAGCTGATAAATTTTTTTCTGGGAAACATAGAGAAAGTCCTGAGAGTATAAACAATTCTATAAGTTTTAATGGATATCATAGTTGTAAGGCATTGCTAATTCACTCACCAAACACCTTACTAATAAACCCCAACCAAGTGACATGGCTCTAGCTGGCACTGGTGAGTTTTCTCTATATCCAATCAGTACCCATTATTCTCATTTTCACATCTTTTCTCTTTGATAGGTTGAAAACCCCATGGATGCTATGATTTTTATTCCTTTCACTACCAGTGGAAAGCATTTCACTATTTGCTTATTAACATCTGACATTAATTTTCTAGAGGAACTGTCTTCATTTTGTCCTTTTGCTAACCAAAGTTTTAGAGTTTTCTTCTAAATTTATGATCTCTTTTAAAAAGTCTTTTTCTTTAATATTTAAAAAAATTGAGCCTGATACACATATTTAATTGAATCCAATGGATGTCACTAAGCCATTTTATACCCTGTCATTTTTTTTTTGTTGTTGTTCATAAATTTTTTTTTGTTTATTTGTTTGTTTGTTTGTTTGAGACAGAGTCTCATCTGTTGCCCTGGGTAGAGTGCCATGATGTCATAGCTCACAGCAACCTCAAATTCTTGGGCTGAAGTGACCCTCTTGCCTTAGCCTCCTGAGTAGCTGGGACAATAGTCACCCATTACAATGCTCGGCTAATTTTTCTATTTTTTGTACAAACAGGGTCTTGCTCTAGCTCAAGATGGTCTTGAACTCCTGAGCTCAGGTGATCCACCCACCTCAGCCTCCCAGAGTGCTGGGATCATGCGTGTGAGCCACAGTGCCCAGCCCACAAATTCTTTATCTCAGCTACTCAATGTTTCAAAAAGATCTCTGTGTGGAATTCTTTCTGACGCTTAGACATCTGGTCATGTCCTCCTGATATGCTCAAACACAAGTGAAAACCAGACCAGATATAGCAACATTGATTCACAGCCCATTTCCCCCTCTGAAAACTGCAAATATGGCACTCTTTCATGTCTTTTGGTTTATTGAAGAACGAAAGTCCCTCTTTTGTGGAGAATCTGAGACCTCAGTCTAGAACAGTGGTTCTCAACCTGTGGGTTGCAACCCCTTTGGGGGGAGCTTATAACATTGAAAATACATCCTGCATATCATATTTTTACATTATGATTCATAACAGTAGCAAAATTATGGTTATGAAGTAGCAACAAAAATAATTTTATGGTTGGGGGTCACCACAACACGAGGGACTGCATTAAAGGGTCATGGCACTAGGAAGGTTAAGAACCAGTGGTCTAGAAGCAGTAGATCACAGCTGATTTCCAGGCAATGACATCAACCCTTTGCCTGAGTATAAGACAGGTTTACCTGCACCTGTAAAGGTTAGAAGGTCTAAGTCAAGAACAGGGTGAAACCCTGACACTGCTACTTTCTGCTCCTCTGTCATCTCCCCAGCCATGAAGGACACACTACTCCTTCTACACAGGCACTGGCCCTCTGGCAGAGGAGACAAGTGCTACTGTAGCATTAGCGCGGAAGGAGAGACTCAGACTTGGCTAGAATAGTCTGAAAGAGTTTTCTATTGGAAACCAATTGGCTTTGTTTAATAGGATGGCTGAATTGGAATGCGAAATAGTCACAGAGAAGATAATGACAGGTAACAGTGACGAAGGCAAGGTGATTTAAATGGAAAGATTCATTTTAAGGCACCATAGAGGGTAGGCTGAGCCCACCTTCTAACATTTGCTTATGTCCAAGGTTGGGTCATGGGATGCGAAGGAAATGAGGAGTAGGCTTGGAGCAATTCAGGGCCATTGAGCAAAGAAGTGGTGTGAAGAAAAGAGAGTTTGGGAGATTTAATCTGTTTCTGTACATTTTCCTCATTCTTCACTTAGAGACCCGCTGATAACACATTTTTTTCTGGGAAGCCTAGAGAAAGTCCTGAAAACTGTCATAGCCCACGATTTGGGAGGAAAAGTAAGTATGCTAACCTAGGTTACTTCAGTTTTGTTTTGTTATGTTTTGTTTTTCACTCTGTGGCTCAAGCTAGAGTACTGTGGCATCAGCCTAACTCACAGCAGCCACAAACGACTGGGTTCAAGCCTCAGCCTCCCTAGGAGCTAGGACTACAGGTATGCACCACCACACCCAGCTAATTTTTCTATTTGTATTAGAGACGGGCTCTTACTCTTGTTCAGGCTGGTCTCAAACTTCTGAGCTGGGTGGCACCTGTGGCTCAAAGAAGTAGAGCGCCAGCCCCATATACCAGAGGTGGCGGGTTCAAACCCAGCCCTGGCCCCAAACTGCAAAGTACAAAAAACAAAACAAACAAACTCCTGAGCTCAAGCAATCCACCTGCCTCAGCCTCCCAGAGTGCTAAGATTACAGGCGTGAGCCACCACGCCAGCTGGTTCCTTGAGTTTTTGAGTTGAGACCCAGAACATGATGGCTGGCTCTTCTTAATGAAGTGGGAAGTAATCTCCCAGGGAGGAGAGTTAGGGAGAGATGGAGTGGCGTTTATTAAGCTCCCATCCTGCAATCAGACACTGGTGAAGTGTTTCACAGACATGATTTAATTCTCCAAGTCAAAATCAGCATCCATGTGACTGGAGTTGAACGGCTCCTTATCTGTAAAACAAATATAAGTAATCCTAAAATTAACAGCTAACACTCATTAAGCATGCATGCACTGTGCCAAGTATCTGGAATGATATTATCTCATCCTCCAAACAATCACATCCTCTGGGTAACAATATTATCTACATTTTCCAGATTTAAGAAAAGTTCCCAGAGAGGGCCAATGACTTAGACCTGAGTTATTCAGCTGCCAAGTGGCTGAGCTGACATGTGACCCCAGGGCAGTCTGTCCCCAAAACCCATGGTCTTGAACTCCTGAGCTCAGGTTGACTCAGGAGAATTACCATCCAGGCTTTCTCAGCAGGCTGAGCCCTCCTTCTAACATTTGCTTATGACCTTGTCTTTCAGCTGTGTCCTCTAATTAGAACCAGGCTCCTGACCTTGGATCCCAGTGTAGTTAATGCGCTCATAGGTAAGTACTGAAAATGGGTAGGGAGGGACAGAAGCACTCTGGGAGAAAGCTCAGACTCCTCCCTCAACCTTTTCATTTCACCGGCCCTTACCTCACTCAGGCATTTCTCTGAGACCAAAAATCTCTCCTTTGCTGAGGTAGAATGGCTCTTAATAATAACGACCCAAATAAACTCAGCTGCTATTCCCTGAGGGAGTCCAGTATGCTGAGGCCAGAGTGAAGCACTGTGCCTGCACTGGCTGTTGAAAGAAACCCCATCGCTAGCTAAGGATGCTAGTTTCGATTCTACTCTGGTCCCAAAAGCTTAGAGAATCTGAACTATGAACGGAGGCTTCTCCGGAAGGAATATCTGACAACTCCTCCTGTATTCTCCTCTTAAATTGTATGGTGGGCAGGAAATGGGCCAGGTTTCAGAGCAAAGACTTCCTCCTTGCAGTGATCTCTACCTCAAGCACCCACAGTTGCCATTTTTGCTAGAACTCAAAGCAACAGATACAAGTTTGAATCCTGGCAGCTTAGGCCCCCAAGGGCAAACTGAAAACCAAAAAAACTGCTGAGTTGAAAGGTCTACCCTTCACTCACTGAGAGTTCACTAGCCTGTCAGGTCAGAGGTGCTGGAATTTCTAAAGTTCCCTTAAGCAGCTCTTCCAGCAACCAACTTTCACATACCTTTATTGGGAGGGAGCTCATTGCTTACTTAGAAGGGAGGAAGCTGGAGGCAATTGATCTGGATGGGCCTTAGACCTCCCAAATGGGTGACACAGCTCAGCCAACAATTTCACTCTGCTATTGGGGCACCATTTTGGAGAGCTGGCCAGGCAAAAATGGGGACTCTGGCTTCCCTAATGCCAGCCTCCCCCACTGTCTCATTCCCATGTCTGAGCTCCTAAGTGATCAGTTTAGGAGGAGGTGGTTGTTCCCAATGTACAGAAACCAAGGACCAGGAAGTTTAAGGGATTTATTCAAAATTACTCAGCAAGAAATAACAAGAAGAGCTAACTATTTGCAAAGTGCCTCACTTCATGCCAGGTACTTTGAGGACTTTACATGTATCAGCTTGATCAGTGTACACAATAACTCTATGGGGTAGGTATTATCACTAGCTGTGTTTTACAGATGAGGGAATGTAGACAGAGGGATATAAAAATGTCTGTCCATATTTCCATGGAGGAAAGTAGCAGAGCCAGAACGAACCCACATCACCCCGCTACTCAGCCCACTCTAGTAGTCACTGCACTGTTTGGATAAAGAATTTTCAGTGAGCTTCCAGCCTCAGCCTTCCATCTCCAAGCCTTTAGCTTATCCCCTAACCCTACTCTTCTCCCGGCTGGAGCAGGAGAACCTCTGGCCTCTCTGAGCCTCCTCCACCTCTGCTGTCTGAGGTATCTGTTTTGCATTCTAGATGAGATACTGCGGGATCTAAATATCTCCAAAGTGAAGGAGCTAAGTTTGGACCAATCTGGTGAGAGACCAGAGTATATTTTCATTCCTTAGTGATTGCTTTTATCCTTTAGGGGCATCATAAGTATGTCATTCTTATCCATCAAATTTTCATCATGAATGAATAGTATCTGCTATACACTAGACACTATTCTAAATTCTGGGAATACAACAGTAAAAACTGATGAGGACTCTGGTCTCTTGGAGCTTGTATTCAAGCTGGGAATATTAACAGTGAACAATGAAATAGCTACACAATCAACTAAATTCCAGAGGACGGTGGGTATTATAATGAAAACACATCAGGAGGCTGTAAGAAGAGTAACTAAGGCAAGGACAGAAAGGAAGGCATCAAATTAATATGGTCAGGCAGGAAGCTGTTGAGGAAGAGGCCTGTTGACTGAGCACTGAACAACACGGTAGAAGATGGTAGAAGAAGTTGTGCCAGATCAGGAGAAAAGCACCATAAGCGAGAATAGGAGCATGTGCAAAGTCCCTGAGGCGGGAGATTTCTTTCTGAAGCAAAGAAAGGAGGCCAGCATGTCTGGAGTATGGAGGGAGCTAAGTTATAGGCAATATCTTTATAAGAGTAATATTTGGCAGAGAAAAGAAAGGGTGTTTCTGTAAAAAGGAGATGTCACTGTTCATTTGTTTATTGTGTATTATTTATTTGTGTTTTGTTTTGTTTTAGACAAAGACTCAGTAGAGTGCTGTGGCATCACAGCTCACAACAACCTCCAACTCCTGGGCTTAAGCAATTCTCTTGCCTCAGCCTCCCAAGTAGCTGGGACTACAGGCGCCCGCCATAAGCCTGGCTATATTTTTAGAGATGAGGTCTTGCTCTATTCTCGAACCTGTTAGCTCAGGCAATCCACCCACCTAGGCCTCCCAGAGTGCTAGGATTGTTAGCGTGAGCCACCGCACCTGGCCTTATTGTGTATTTATGTGTAACTATTCTTTCTCAGGAGTTACCATCTCAAGTCTTTCAAAAAAGGCACATCCGCCATGCCCTTCCCTGCTTTACTTTTCTTCATAACACTCATTATTATCTGACTTCCTTGCTATATTAATAGTTTCTTTTCTGTCTCCCTCACTAGAACGTAGACTTCATGAAGGCAAGGACTTTATGCTATTCCGCGTATTATCCCAAGTGCCAGGATTACAACAATGAATCATACATGGCTCCCAACCTCAAAAGCTCCCCATTAAGGGATAAAACAAATAAATAGGCAATTTTGTGCACAGCGAGGTGCTCTGGTTGAGTTTCTAAGGAAGAAGAGAGGCAAAACCCAGAAAAGGACTTCTAGGAATCTTCACAGGGGAGGCAGGATTTAAACTGGGTATCAAAGAATGTCTAAGAGTTTCTTTGTGGGGAAAGACATTTTGAGCAGAGGATGCAGCATGTTTAACTACATAGGAGTAGGAAAGGATCAGGTGCTCTGGACAAGGGGGAGACACTCTGAGTGACAGCTCATAAAAGTCACAGGGGATGGAGGATCCTCTGAGGAGTAGGGATAGGTTTGTAGTGGGCTGTATACACCCTATCTGAGGATCAGGGCACATTAATGGATTAAGATGCTAAGAAGAAGATACAGTCTATGATGGGGGACATAAGAAATTGAGTGTCCTATACTACAATTGAGTCTATACCCTTTGTTGATTACCTTAGCTATGTAATACTTTACACCAATGCTGTCCAATAGAATATAAGATGAAAAATGCATAACATTTTAAATTTTCTGGCAAAGTCTTTTTAAAAGGAAAAATAAACAGATAATATTGATTTTAGTCATTATTTTATTCACCTAGTATGGCCAAAACCTTATCACTTTGACGTGTAATAAACATAAGAGCTATTAATAAAATATTTTACACTATGCTTTTGTATCAAGTCTTTGATCTAGTGTATATTTTACAATTATAGCACATTTCAATTTGGCCTAGCTGCATTTCAAATACTATTATCCACATGCAACTAGTGGCTACATATGGACAGTGCAGCTTTAACCAAGCTAATTTGCTGCCAGTTGCAAGACGTTGAAAGATGTAGAGCACCTCATTTTGTCCCTACCAATACATCTAGGCTTCCACATATCACAGAAGTCCCAAATGTGTGGCCTTCATATCATATTCAGCCCACAGATGTATTTGTTTTAGACTAGACCATGTTTTATGAATGTGAATAAGCCGCCAACATTAAAAGTAAGAAATAAGTCTTTTGATCAACAAGATCATCTAATAATATTTTGCATCCTTATGGCCTTCATATCATATTCAGCCCACAGATATAATTGTTTTAGACTAGACCATGTTTTATGAATGTGAATAAGCCGCCAACATTAAAAGTAAGAAATAAGTCTTTTGATCAACGAGATCATCTAATAATATTTTGCATCCTTGTGTCATGGAGTAGGCCACAGTGAGGAGGGAGATTCATCTTAACTGATCAGAAGGAATCCAGGGAAACAGGGAGAATACATTATCCAGAGACAGACAGTGGACGGGTGACTGGACAGGAATGTTTCAGCACCATGGACAGTGGACAGCAGCACCACTGTGAAGGGGACAGGGAGGAGAGGGGAAGGCTGTCAGAACTGGGTAACAGCCTGCTTAGAAAGGGTATGAAGTTGACTAATACCTGCACTGTTTCACACAGAATCCTAACCTTCCTGGAACATCTATGCTCCAGCCACCTGCATAGATCATGTCGATTATTCAGCTGCCGCTTGGACTCGCGTTACCCACCCTGGACCCAAAGATCCCTGAGCTCTCTGGGTATGGAGGCTACTTCCCTGGGAATCTTCATGAGAATCTATGTGCTGATTCCCTGTCATCTTCCCACAATAAATTTTCTTGCAGCTCTGAACTTCAGACTGTCCGCCTCCACAGCGTCATGGGGGTCAGGGGGGACAGTAACCAGACAGAAATGGTGGTGGGTCTGGTCATAACAACAAATGTCTGAAAGGTGGAAGAGAGCGCCCGGCTTAATTCATCCTTTATCTCAGAAATATCTGAACACCCTGGCACAGAGTTTCCCAAAAGAGAATAAATAAGACTTCCTGTCTTGTCTGAGTGTTTCCTGAACTGATTCTGACTTGGGTAGCTCCATTATCCTGATCACAGCACCCTGTACAGTGAGGGTACTGGTCTCCTCCTCTAAGTGCCCTCAGGCAAGAATAGTCTACAAAGCTGTGGTTTATGGGAGAAGTTTTATTTTAGGCCTGGTAACCCCATTGTTCTTCCCTGTATCACCAAACTGATCAAAAGACATATTGCTATTCACTGCCTCGACTTCCTCACCTTCACCCACTGTGTAGTTTTTGTGTAATCTGGCTCCTTCCTCCAACTCCTCATAATAACTTGCTCTAGATCACACACAATCTCCTTAATGTCCAACACCAGTGAACCTTCTTCAGCCCTCATGTCCCTCCCGCCATTTACCAATATGCACTTTAGATGACTACTCCCAACTACTCCCCACCCACTCCTCGTCCCCTTTTCCTTCCTCATCACTATCTTTTTAAAAATTTTGATTCATTCCCACCACTCTTCCATGCACTTTACATACATTACATCACTTACTCTTTCAAATAAACTGGTAGTTAGTAAGCTTTTTTTTTTTTTTTGAGTCAGAGTCTCACTTTGTTGCTCTCAGTAGAGGGCTATGATGTCATAGCTCACAGCATCCTCAAACTCTTGGGCTCAAGCGATTCTCTTGTCTCAGCCTCCTGAGTAGCTGGGACTACAGGCGCCCACCACAATGCCTGGCTATTTTCAGAGACACAGTCTCACTGTTTCTCAGCCTGGTCTTGAACTTGTGAGCTCAAGTGATCTGCCCACCTCAGCCTCCCAGAGCACTAGAATTACAGGCGTAAGCCACCATGCCAGGCCTCAATTATTAAGCTTTTGTCTCTTAGTTGCTAGTTTAATCTTTCTATACTCTGTGTAGTAATTCTGGGTTTGGGGTTCTATAAACCATGTAACTTCTTTGCTAGTTTGCTCTGTTAGGCTCTGGCAGTAGAGATGGCAAGGCCAAAGGAGGACTAAAAACAAGCTTCTTATTTACTTCTGTTCCTCCAAGCATCACTCAGGAATGGTTCTTCTTCCCCTAATCAGGGAAAGCTAGTATGTGTTTATAGGTTGTTTTCTTTTTAATTCTCCCCAAACCCACCTTATCATGCCCCTTTAGAATATCGCACCAGCCAACAGGAGCCCTTTCCTCAAACACGGTCGCTGGTTCCATGGGGATCCTTCTCCAAGACCTTGAGGTCCCAAAATCACCTGGGCAGTGTCCCCCCCCCTCAGAAGGCTGAGCCAAATTTTCCCAGGTTCCTTCCCTAAAATCTTGCAGGGTCTTACAGCCCCAAAGTCTTCTCTTTGTTGGCCAGTGCTAGAGTTGAAGGCTACTTCATCCAGCCACTGTCTACGAGATAACTCTGCTTTATTCTTTTACCTTTTCAGTCTTTCAATATAATTTAATCATTTGTTATACTAATTTGTTCATTAAAGTAAATGTGTGGTTTCTATTTTCTTTCGTATTTTCGTATTTTGTCCTAAGATTGATTCCAAGAATCAAACCTTCAAACCCTCAAAGATCACAACTAATTAAATTAGCACCTGCGATTGAATCATGTAAAGGGCTTTCTAAAGCCATTGTTTTTAAAAACCTGGTGGCTGTTGCACTTAATCTTATGACATTCATGTCTGCAAAGACTGTGGGAGGGGCTGGCTGATTCCAAGTGGACTGAAATACTTGCAGAAGTAAAGGACAAGTGTGCATGGCGCCAACACAATCAGAGTGTTTCTTTTAATACTAAAAGAATCATTGGTTTACTGTGATTGCAAGGCTGATCTCACAGAAAACCAGAAATAAGATGTAATTACAGAGGTTACTTAATTACGATGTAAGTTAAATCCCTAGTCTCATCAAGTTATAAAATTCAGGACTGGGCCTGAACCATTCCAGAGGGCACAAGTATTACAATTTTAATAAAGTTGTTTTCGATCTTAAAATATGTATACTTTTTTTGGTACCCTCTGTATTTATCATGTGGAATACTTGGAAGAATCCTGTACACGGAAAAACCATTTACAATATGTTCACCATGTGCTAAGTCTATGGGGAATGCTTATTATAATAAATGACATTTATTTTGTTGTCAATTATTGGCTATTCAATTATTAAATATTGATTTCCCACCTTCTCCATTCAAGGGTAAAAAAAGCATCCTTAGAAAGCACAAGGAAATAACACACCCACCTAAAAATAGTTGTACACCCATATTAGGTACTTGGTGTGTGCTGAGCTTGATTCTGGGGCTTACTTTTAGCATCTCATCAATGCCTCCCAGCAACCCCAGGAGACACAAAACTGTCCGCTCATTGTCTGCAGGAGAAGACTGAGGATCAGAGAGATAAAGTCACTTGCCCAAGGTCACACAGCAAGGGAACAGCCAAATTGACTGCCCTCAGGCCAGACTCTAGACATACTTTTAACCACTGTGAATCCTCCTCTCTTCCTTCCAACACCCCCACATACACACATGACGAGGAGGAAATGATGAAATATGTGTACTGACAAGCTCAAACAAGGCAATATCAACAGCTCAGAGACAAGAATAGGGCAAACCTGTCTCTCCATCTTTCAATTCAAAGTTCCTAATCTGAAATGCTTCACTGGGGATTTGCAACCCAAAACGCCCAGGTTCCCACAGATGATTCCCCTCGACATCCTTAAGCTCATGGGATTCTTCCTGCTTGTGATTCAAAGAGCAAACAAGAGAGGGCTGGGCCTGGTCCCCCAGCGAGGCTGTCTGGTCCCTCGGTGAAGGCAGCTTTTGTCTGCCTTCTTCCTGGCCCCCACCTCTCCTCCCCAGGGCCAGCTCAGGGCCTTCCTCAATGGCCCTCCTCAGGTTTCTTGCCTTGTTTTCATTTCAAAGTTCATGGAGACCGGGACCCACCACTTTTTTCCCCAGAGGAGCTTGTTGCACAATGGACTTCTATTAGGACACTGGGATCCATGCTGGGGAGTGGTTCAAGCCAAAATTCAGCCCTAAATGTCAGAACCTTGGTCTGGACAACGTCCCTCCATGATTTGTAATCTCCATGCCCTTCCACTGTGAAATGCTGACTCTGCACCAGGCCTCGGCCTGGGAGGTACCAGGCCCCAAGGAGGTCACTGTCACTGGCTCCATGCTGTGAGGAAACTGAGGCTCAAAGAGGGAAGCAACAAGTAAGTTCTAGAGATGGGTGGTGCAATATTGTGCCTGTGGTTAACAGTACTCTGTTGTGCACTTAAAAATGTGTTAAGAGGGTAGATTTCATTTTAATGGATCTTACCCCAATACAAATTTTTAAAAATTAAAAAAAAGAAGAAAAAGAAGAAGGAGGGAAGGTCCTTGCCCAGAATCACACAGCTGGCTATTGTCTGAGCCAGGTTGGGAACTCTGGCTGACTTCGTAGTCACTGGAAGGGCCCCACAGAAGATGGGTCGGTGCTTTCTGAGTAAAAGGCTACCAGGTTCATCTGCTAGAACCTGGGCGTTTGGGGTGCACACTTGTTCTCCTGGTAAAAACAGCACTGAAGCTGGACAGCCCCAAATGACCCTGGGCAGGTCACTGCCTTTCCTGAGCCTATTACAGACGGTGAATATATCTAGTGCCTCACAAAAGGTTATTATTAGTCACTCTTAAATGCAGGTGGGAAGATTAAGCTCCAAGGCAAGGACAGCTTGCCCACAGCAGCTCCACTTAAGAGCACAGTTTTCTCACCAAAGTTGGGGTGCCTCGCTCTCTGGGAACCTTCTGGAGTTTCCAAGTCCATTTGAGGACACTCTCAGACTCAGCCCCCAACCTGACTGTTCTCCCAGGAAACAGATCCAGCATTACCCCTTCCCAACTTCTGGAAAATAGACCTTGCGTAGGTCAGAGTCCTTTGAAAAATAAAATCAACTCTACCCTTTAAAAATGGATTCTTGATTCACAAAATGACATCAGTATAGGCTCCCAAATATCACAATCTGATAAGTTGAAAGAAAGGGGTGCCACCTACAGTTTCTGAGAAACAGATTGAGATGGCATTGGCAGTCTTAAAATGTTAGCAGAGCTTCCTTCCGCTAGTTTCCTGATGCCCTGAGACCCTCCCTGCTTAGGGAACATGCCATTCCCATGGCTGCAAAGAAGGATAATTCCAGCAGAAGCAGAAAGAAGTCTCTTGGGTTTCTGATTGTGCCATTTGGGAGTTGACAATACAGGGGACACATGAGGGTCCTTTGGGGGAGGATAGAACTGTTCTGAGTCCTGATTACTACAGTGGCTACCTAAAACTGTGCCTGTGTTAACATTCACGCATCTGTGCACCAAGAGGGAAAATTAATGTCATTGTGTGTGCATTGGTTCAATTTTTAAAATTTGAATTTTTGAATTTTAAAACTCAAGGCCACAGAAGATGTTGAACTTAACACACATGTAACGAAGTCAAAGGAAAGCGTACTGCCCCCAAGACAAGAAAATTCCCCCTGTCGCGTTGATGGAGTATGAGAGTTGGAGAGACACTGAAGAGCTTGTAAGTCAGGTAGGTCTGATTGTGTCTAGAGTGCTGGTCACTTCCCAGGCAAACCTGGTCATGAGGTGTGTGGGATTCAAGATCAGAGGGTGGTCTGTGCGCAGGGGTCCATGCCTGTAATGCTAGTACTCTGGGAGGATGGCTTGAGCTCTGGAGTTCAAGACCAGCCTGAGTAAGAGGGAGACACCATCTCTACTAAAAATATAAAAATTAGCCAGCTTTGGTGGTGCACACTTGTAGTCCCACCTACTTGGGAGGCTGAGGCCGGAAGATCACTTGAGCCCAGGAATTTGAGGCTGCTATGAACTATGATCACACCACTGCACTCTAACCTGGGAGATAGAATAAGACCATGTCTCAAACAAAACAAAAAACTCAGAAGGTGTGTGTGCCCACGTTCCCTCCCAGAGCAGGAAGGGGAGAAGACCCCAGGGAGAGAGAATTCACAGAAGAGTCTAGGTCCAAGCACATGGGCTTGGGCAGCCCCCATATTCCTACCTGAGATCCATGGAATCAACAAAAAGCAAACTATTCTATGTGTCTAAGGAAGGGTTGAAAATAAGTGTTAAATCCGAACCAACCTTTCAGATGGTGGGGGTCGGGGTTACGGCATCTGGACACTGGGGCTGAGAGGTGATGGTATGTCTCTGTATTGACGGTCAAAAACAGGAACAGGACAGCCTCTTTAGCACAAATGAAGCCCCTGGAACAAAATAAAACCCCAGAGGAAATAGGGAAGTTTCTGTTACTAAAAAGCAGCATTGGAAAAGTAATTAAACTACAGTAGAACCTCCACGGTTTACTACCTCCTTAAAAAGCTGACCTAATTTTCATGGACTGGACATGCACCACATGTTCATATCAATACAGGAGGCCTACGCTTGGCACCTGTAGCACAGTGATTACAGCGCCATCCACATACACCGAGGCTGGAGGGCTCGAGCCAGGCCCCAGCCAGCTAAACAATAATCACAACCGCAAAAAGAACAAAAAAATAGCCGGGCGTTGTGGCGGGCAACTGTGGTCCCAGCTACTTGGGAGGCTGAGGCAAGAGAATCACTTAAGCCCAAGAGTTTGAGGTTGCTGTGAGCTGTGATGTCACAGTACTCTACCAAGGGCGACATAATGAGACTCTGTCTCAAAAAAAAAAAAAAAAAAAAAAGTGCTAAAGAGTTCATAGAATCCCTCATCAAGATTTGAAAAAAAAAAAAAAATACAGGAGGCCTAGTTCCTTAAGTTGACCACTTTCATATGTTGACCAGTTTGTTACAGTCCCTTGGGTGGTCAACTTACAGAAGTTCTACTCGCTAGATAAATTAGAAAGAAAAATTTGTCTGTGGACCCCTGAGTTTATGAAATGAGATTCATACCAGCTCCCCGAAAATCATCTCCTCATAGCTCTGTGAAGTAGATATTATCTCCCCTTGGGGAAACTGAGGTTCAGGGGGCTGGGGTGACTTCCCCTGAGCCACAGGATTTGATCCAGGACACTCTGAGCCCAAATCCACCCACTTTCTGCTGTAACACATCCAAAGCATCCTGATTTCAAACAAGAGGATGTGAGCTCTTCATTAACTACCAACACAAACTTGACTCCATTTCTTGCCTTACCTGCCTCAGTTTCCCCCAAAGGAGACACAAACCACGAGAGTTATATGAAGATAAAAAACAATGGGACCACTTTGAGAATGGCTGTCACATACAAGATGTGGGAAGATTCGAGTGAGTGCCTTGAATGGATCATTGAACTCAAAGCCGTGTCCTGGGCCCCTTGGAGATGCTGTCTGGGCCCGCTGGCAGTGGAGAGGCCCTGCAGGTCCTGCCACGAGGGGAAGGCGGTGAGGCTCACACTGATTACCAGGAAGTCAAACAGACATCGGGGCTGGAGGCGAAGTGATTCCCACGCCCAGTTGCTGTGTGTCCCTGGGAAGTGGTTTCCCTTTCTGATCCTTAGTCCCCCTCATATGACATGTGGTTGACAACGCCAAACACTCCTGACCAAGATGAGGTTCAAAGATGAGCTTCTTCCTTCCCTTCTCATTTTGGCTTATTTAGATTTTGCAGGGCAAGAGCTGCTCTCACTGGTCCAAGACCCCAGCCCTACTGCACCTCAGTTTGTTTGTTTGTGAGAGCAAATGATGTATCTTTTATTTTTATTTTTTTTTGCACATCCCTAAGCCAATGTTTTAATAAACATATTTCAATGTCAAATAATTTATAGCTTGAGCAAGTATCATGCTGCATATTTTAAGGGGTGTTGCTATGTTTTAACACTAACAGTAAACATTTTTGATCACTTATCAAGTGCCAGGGATAGTTCTCCATGTGTTATATTTACTATACCATGATGGAGATAAATGCCTTGTAAGTCAGGCACAACAATCTTACATACAGGGAAATTTATAGCTAGGAATGCAAAGTACAAGTATCAGTGTCTCAATTTTTCTCTAACCCTACACTCCAAATTCTACCACTCACTGTCATCCATTGAGCAATGGAAAGATGGAGATTCAGTCTATAGAGAAGAGTTTCCTGGATCACAGTGCACCAGAAAAGAGAGTGGCTGAAGAATATGGGGTGAACTAATTTACGTGATCAGATTGTCCAGTCATATTCACACAAATCAGAAAACTGTCAGATTTTCCTAGTGATTTTAAGGATATAAATAATACACTTGAGTAAATGGAAAAGGTCCGGCACAATCTACATCCATCTTTCTGCCTTGGGCACATCCTTTGGCCCAGATTTTATTAATGAAATATATGGGTAGCTTTTATTTCATAAAACATCTGCATTTTATACCTCAGATGGTCACCTATTTTATATAATGTTTTCAAGAAAGCTATACCACATAAATCCACATACCCCAGGTTTCTTTCTCATATATAATCCTAATGAGGGACATCCTGCTAATATAATTCCATAGATAGGGATTTTCCTCCTAGGAAATATCATTATTTTATTTAATCGATGTTCTGCCACTTCTAGAGGTGATTAGACCTACAGACCTTCTTTCTTTAGCTGATAGTGTTTCTTTGATAATGACAGAAGTATTTTGGAGATGAAATCTATTCTGTCCTGCACCTCAGTTTTTCATCTGTTAAATGGACTCCAAAGGCCCAAGTGGTGGGGCCAGACACCTCATTACTTCACTCAGGGAAGGGTAGGAGGGTAAGACTGAGACCGGGATGCAACACAATCCCTCAAGCCTAGAAGCAGAGAAAGACTCTTCCAGGGTATGAAAGTGGGAAGCACAGATGTGGAAAAGCAAAATGGCACTTTTGCATCTCAGCACAGTGACTAAGGGGAAGAATCAGAGAGTGTGTGTCTCACCGCAGCCAGTGGCACATCTCTGGACATGGCACCTCACAATCTGAGCCTGTTTCCCCCTTGTAAAATGAGAGCATGACGTGAGGATTTGTGAGATGCTGCGCGTGAAAAGCAACACAGGCCTTGCGTGCAGCAGGAGCTCAGCAACTGTCAGCTACCAACCTTGTCTTCACTGTCACCTCATCCAAAGAGCTGTGTTGTAACTCTGTCCCATCCTCGCTGTGTCGTCGGGCACTTGTCCTCACTGGGCCCCGGTTTCCTCCCTTGCAAAGGAGGAGCAGTAGTCCCCCTCCTAGGGTTTGCCCTATCACGTGACCCTAATGTGGGGGAGGGGACGTTAGGACGTCCAATGCATTTTGACCCTTCTGACACTTTGGGAGAAAAAGAACTGAACCGGGAGGGGAAGGGAGCCATGAGATGAGACTGAGGTCCCTTCTCGCTGCCTCTTCCAATCTTCCAAACAGAGTCTTCCAAGTCACCTGGGAGCATTGGTCCCCAATCTCAGGTCAACTCATGAAATCATAAAGTCTTGAGTAATAGCCTATCTCAAGTTTTTCTCTGTTTAACTTGTCAACCAAATAGCTTAACTGTCCCACCTGCTAATATGATCAGCAATTATTTACTTTGGAGAGCCCTGAAAGACATCACCACATTGCAGAATCCTGAATTGTCTAGAAACCCATCATCCAATCATACATTTCCTGATTCCCAGACTATAAAAGGGGCTGCCTCCTCAGCAGAAGTGAGGAGGAGACAGAGGAGACCCAGACAGCCGCTGAGACCTCTGAGAGAAACCCAGGTGAGACCTGCCCGTCCCACAGCCCCTCTGCTACCCTTGATGGCAGGGGTGGTGGGCTTCTCGCTGTGTGGGAAGTCACCTACACTGACGGGCTGCACTTAGTATCACTTGCTAAGGGCCTTGCAAAAGAAACAGGACTGGCCAATGTCAGGGGGATGGCCATTCACTCTGCTTTCCTACAGGCCCAGTAACACCAATATAGAAATGTGCGCTGCTCGGACCCTAAATCAAAATCTCTAAGCAAGAGTTGTAACTAAAGGTTACCAATATGGATAACCACAAACCTCCCAAACTGCCCACCAAATGTTGTACATTTTGATGCATTTTCCTAGGACTAGGGTCTTTAGCTTCATAGCATTCATAAAGTGTCTGTTACCCAAAAGAGATTCAGGGGCTCTGGTCTAAGTTACCCTAGGGAGGGCACAACTTGCTCTTTGAACCAAAAAAGACCTTTCAATTCCAGCCAGCCACCACAAGGAGGGGGCTGTGGCTGAGACCCCCAGTTGAGGGATTATACCCAAAGCAGCCAGTTGTCTCTGAAGGGGAGATCCTAGCTCTGACTTTGGACATTCAGGCCAAATTAGACCCATGAGAGGATTAGTGGTATCTGGGAGGCATCTGGTTCAAAAGGCAGCCAGACCTCAGGAGTTACCCCAGGATTCTACCCAGGGCAGATTGAGAGAGAGAAGAGAAAGGTGTAGAAAAGTTAGAATATGTGTTTGTTGTCACAGGTAAGCTGCCTCCAGCTACAGGTCTCCATCGTTTGTTGTGTGACCTTGGGAAAGTCACTACTCCTCTCAGCCTCCCTGGTTCTCTGGGCACAGTGAGAACTTCAGATGGCCCCAGGGTTTCCCCAACTCGGGTTTGCCTGAGATGACAGCTGTAGCCATGCAATCTGATATTGTGTGACTTGCGAGAGTGTCCACAAACCATCATGGCCTGAACTCAGGCCAGAGGACTTAACAGGGATGGTGGCAAAGGATTCAGGTCATCGGACATAAGCCCAGCCAGAGAGTAAATCTGATGGTCACTTAATTTAACAAGGGCCTCTGGTTCACACAGCTTGGGCTTGTGACCCACTGCGGACTTGTGACCCAGAGGGAAGTCACCTATACTCACGGGCTCTCCGTTGCCTCACCTGTACAATGCAAGCGATAAGTTCCCGTGTCTTAGAGCTGTGATGAAGATAAAATCGGCTCCCAATTTCAAAGCAGTCAGCCTACTGCCTGGCATGCAGAAGTTGCTCAGCAGATTTAGCTGTTACTAGTCACCTGTCATGTTCTGGGGAGTAGGAACCCACCTCCCAAGGGCCGAGGGCAGGTGGCAGATAAAGTTCCTTGTGACATTGTACCATCCTGGACCCATCATTCTGCCCACAGATACCAAGAGAGAAGATGTTTCTAATTGGAGGCTTCCTTGTCTTCTGTGGACTGTTGGCCCAGACTATGGGCCAGCTTGGAGCCCTGCCCTTGCCCCTGGACCAGGCCCTGCCCTTGCCCCTGGACCAGGCCCTTCCCTTGCCCCTGGACCAGGCCCTGCCCTTGCCCCTGGACCAGGCCCTGCCCTTACCCCTGGACCAGGCCCTGCTGTCAAGTCCCACAGATCTCGCTGGAGGCTTAACAAGTGGTAAGTGAGTCTGTGGCAGCCTCTTCCAGTAGAGAGAGAGAGATAATGAGATAAAGAGAGAGAGAGAATCTGCATATGTCTGTGTGTGCACCCAACTGTCCAATGCGGGGAGGGCAGGGATAAATAGGGAAGAGGGTCTGGGCTTCTGAATTGCCAGATCTGACACCTGGAGACCTGATACCCATTTCCAGCCCTCAGCAGTGGCCTGCTCTCTGGGAATCTGTTGGGCATTCTGGAAAAACTTCCGCTCTTGGACATCCTGAAGGCTGGAGGAGACACTTCCAGTGGCTTGCTTGGCGGCCTGCTTGGAAAAGTGACTTCAATGATCCCTGGCCTGAACAACATCATTGAGTGAGTTGCCATAAAATAGGGACTTGGTCCCCACCAGGGAAGCCCAGTGGAAGATCCGTGCACCCCAGGCAGCAGCTCTGAAGGCAGGAGGGCGGGAGCGCCCCAAGGTGGAGCCAGCACTCAGTCCTGAGACCCAGCTCCAGGGGCTGATGGGGGACCCCAGCCCTCTTACACACCTAACTTCCCCAGTCCTGAGCACGTCCTGGGTCCCCAGCATCATCTGCAATTCTCACTAGAGTTTACAAATGAGAAAACTGGGGCACAGGGAGATGCCTGTGCTCACACAGCCACGCCTGCAACAGGAGGACTCTAAATCAAACTCACTAAGTCCAAAACCAAGGCTTTCCCACTGAACTATGGCTATTTGTTCTCCCCACCTATGGAGTCCCTTAGACTAGGCAGCCTTTAATGTAAGCAAGAGAGCCTGAGCTGCCCTCAGCTATGTCATCCGTGTGACTAAGAGCAAAGACCAATCTGTCCAGGGAAAGATCTACCATGGGGTTTCCCATGAGATGCTAGAGAGCTCTCTGAGCAAGAAGCTATAATGAAAAGCTTGATGCCCACAAGCTGGCAAATGCCGAGTCCCTGTGAGGGCTGGAGCAAAGCCATTTCCGAGATTCCTACCCCCACAGGCGCTCACTCCCTGACTTAGAGACAGACAGGCACACTACTTGAGCTTGACTTCCAAACGTACCATGTACCAGCTGGACAACCTGGGACAAGACAGTCTGTTTCTCTGTGATGGTTTCTCCATCTGTAAAATGGTACCCACAGAGAAAGACTATTGGGAAGACTGGAAAAGTGTACCTCCCTGGCTGGCTGAGAGAGGAGGCATATCCCCACCCTTTCTGTGCTCTCCCCAACTTCCTGCTCCTCTGTCCCCATGACAACATCAGTGACTGACCCGCCATTGAAGGCCAGGGCAGGATGAGCAATTCCTACCCACGAAACCCAGGGTTTTCTCCAGTTACCCATACATTATCCATCCATCCATTGACCAATCCATCCATCCACTCATCCACCCTTCCTTCCATCTAACCACCTACTCTTCCATCCATCCAGCCATACACCCAACCACCCACTCTCCCATCAATCTACAAAGTCAACCAAGCGGTAGTGGCCACTTTCTTTGTAAGGCTCTGAGCTGGTATACAGGGTGAAAATATAATCCAGACACGGGCTATATCCTGGAGCACCCCAGACCAGAGGGGAGGAAAGGGTGATATGTGTCGGATCTGGTCCAGGGCAGAGGCTAAGAGAGACTAGTGTGTGATTTGGAACCCATGTGTCTTTGGCTGCTATACACACCTCCTCTCTCCCCCATCCCAGGTGGGGAGCTCTACCTCTGGGATGAGTAAGGTTGGGTTAAAGATGGTTTCTGGGTTCAGGGCTAGAGAATCTGATGTTTCTCCCTCAATGTTGCCCTCTGGACAGTATAAAGGTCACTGATCCCCACCTTCTGGAACTTGGCCTTGTGCAGAGCCCTGATGGCCATCGTCTCTATGTCACCATTCCTCTTGGCCTGAAACTCAAAGTGAAAACGTGAGTGGATCCCAAAGCAGGGGGAAGGATGGTTCACCAAGGGAAACCCTGGTGACCATGGGGACCCAAAATGGGAGTGTTGCAGTCTGAGAGACTCATCTGCTGCTATGTTGAGCAACCTTGGGTCACTTGGGAAACTCATTTGACCTCTATGAGCCTTGGTTTCTCCTACTGGAAAATGAGATACGAATAACCGCAGGCAACGTGGACTAAGGTGAAGCTGGCATCCCTGAAAAGAAGAGAAATCTCCTCTGCCCTGAAATAGGGGAGAGCAAACACCAGTAGGGCCATTTCCTCTTCAGGCCCCTGGTCGGAAGTCTGTTGGAGCTGGCTGTGAAGCTAAACATCACTGCAGAAATCGTAGCTGTGAGAGATGAACATGGGAAGATCCACCTGGTCCTTGGTGACTGCACCCACTCTCCTGGCAGCCTGCAAATCTCCCTGCTTAATGGGTGAGGCCAGAGGGTGGCTTTTCCTGCCCACAGACACCAGGGTGTGATGATGGATGGATGGATGGGAAGATGGGACAGCAGGAGAAAGAATGAGTGAGAGAATGGAAGGTGGGAAGATGAGAGGGAGGGAGGACGTATGGATGGACCCAGGGACGGACAGATGGACTGATGAACGGCCAGCTGTATGGATAGATAAGTGGATGGGTAAATACTCACTTAGCCCTTCTTAGGCCAAGCTGACAAATTTTAGGGTCGATTTGGCAACAAGAAATCTGACTTTACCTCGGCACCCATAGCCACATACACCAACCAAGGCTGGCAGATTTGAACCCAGCCTGGGCCTGCTAAACAACAATGACAACTGTAACAAAATAGCCGGGCATTGTGGCAAGTGCCTATGGTCCCAGCTACTTGGGAGAATGAGGCAAGAGAATTGCTTGAGCCCAAGAGTTTGAGGTTGCTGGGAGCTGTGACACTACAGCATTCTACCGAGGGTGACATAATAAAACTCTGTCTCAAAAAAAAAAAAAAGAAAAAAGAAAAAAGAAAAGAAAGAGGAAATCTGACTTTCAGCCCCTCTTAGGACAAGGGAATGGGGAGAGAGAAAGGGCTTCCTGTGTGAACTTGAGAAGTGCTTCTCCGGTTTGGGTCTCGGCTCACTTACCTGCAATATGGAATACACTGTAGTTATGGATGGAATACATTGTAGTTATGGATAGAATTCACTGAGATCGTAAGTATGAACGGGGTAAAATAGATATGAAGCCTAACGTGGTTGCTAATTTCAGTCCCCCACCACACGAGCAGACTGCACCTTACCTATTATGCAGTAGTGGTCCACATCTTGGCTGACGTTTACTGAACACATACATCATGTGTCACACGTGTCATCTTGTATCCTCATGATAACTACATACTAAGTTCTTCCATTTCTGGACTCTACAAGTCTTACTAACACTGCTGTGCCCAGAGCTGTGTGTTTGTTCTACGTGTACCTGTGTGTGCTGCTGCGTGGAGTGTATCTCCCTTTGCATAGGCCCTTGCTGTTTGCCTGCACACAGGCGTGGATGGACAAGCCCTGGTTTCAGTTACCGAGTGTTGAGGCTGTGGGATGCACAGTGGCCCATCTGAAGCTCCAAAGCAGCCCCATGCCTCTGCATCACCCCATGACCTTTCTCTTTCAGACTTGGCTCCCTTCCCATTCAAGGCCTTATCGACAACGTCACAGGGGTCTTAACTAAAGTCCTTCCTGAGCTGGTGCAAGGCAAGGTAAGTGAGAAAAAGTGGGGGTCCCCTTATACTGGGGTCTTGGAGCTTCTCAGGCTGAAAGAGAACCCTGGAGGTCAGCAGGTCAGAGCCCCCAGTTTGATGAGTAAACTCCATCCATCAATCTACCCATCTGTCTGTGTTTCTTCTTTCCATCCTTCTAAACGTATCCGTTGGTTTCTGTTCTGCACCAGGCCCTGGGCCTCACCACCCTGGAGCTGAAATGAATCAGCCTTGCCCTGAGACATTCCCTGTCCAGCCATCTATGGCCACAGACGGTTCTCCAGCCTGTGCTTGGTGCCTCCTAGAAGCAGAGCATGCCACCCTATTTAGAACCAGAGGTGGTGCTGCAGAGTGGACTCTGGGCTTGATGTGTGATTTGGGGCACTACACCACACCCCTCATGCCTCCAGTTTCTCCTTCTGCCTAATGTGTGTGTGTGACCATTGATTAGAGTCAAACACTGTCAGACACAGACAAATCATAGAAAATCTCCCCCAGGAGACTCTATCCTGGGGCTGCTCCTGTCCCAGGATCTCGCACTTTGTCTGACTCCCTTCTCTGCTCTGGCTCAGGTGTGCCCTCTGGTCAATGGGATTCTCAGCCACATGGACGTCACCCTGGTGCATGACATTGCCGGTAAGTAATGATTTCCAAGCCCTCTCTTCCCCTCTTGAGGAGCAGTGATTTCCCCCAAGTTTTATCCCTGCACGCATGCCACAGGATAGCTACGACCCTCTGGTCTCACTCTCCCTTTTGGAGTTTCTTTTTTCCCCTGAATTATCCAGATAATTTTAAGGTAGATACCCCCCTTCCCCCCTCAGCACTGACACTGAGAAAAGCTGGGCTGGTTAGTAGGAGGCCTGGCCCCCTCCAAGCCCTGCCTGGGAATGGCTGGGTCTCCAGAGCTCCCATTCCCTGCCCCCCCACCTCAGGGAACATGAGGTCTGCCTGGACTCCTTTATATCAAGATCATGATGCTAGTCTATTTTTTTATTTCCCAGACAAGCTCATCCATGGACTAGAATTTGTCATCCAAGTCTAAGCCTTCTGGGAAGGGATTAGGCCACTGCTGAGCTGGTGAGTGCTGCTCCCTGCTCCCCAGGGTGTGGGGGCTAGTTCTCCTCCTGGTAGAGGGCAGCAGGGGGCTTGGGTCAATGACATCCAAAGAAAGAGACCAATATTCACGGAGACATACACAGGGATGCCCAGAGAAGTCCACAGAAAGGCTGATGGAGGTGATGGACAGATGCAGGTGGACCAGCACACAGCTACAAAGGGAAATACACAAGGTCATGGATACACACACACACACACACACACACACAAATGCCTGGGCAAACACATGGTCACTGACACAGAAGGAATGCTCTCACACCAGCACACTCACATGTGTGCCTACAGATGCAGACTCATCACGCACGTGCACACATAAATACACAGACACTCAAAAATGTGCACAAAGAGCTCCCTGACCTATCCTTGTAGCTGATTCCAGTCCCCCAGCCCAGGGCCCCAGCCTCCCCCCATCACCCGGAGGGCAGGTTAGATGATAGCCAGTACCAGTAAGAGTACAAGACCTCGAGTCTCTGTCTGATTGGGGTCTTCCCCAGTAGAACTATTCCCTGATCCTCACTCATTTCCTCCTGCCCAGCTCCCCAGTGCTCACAGGAGGCTGGCCCTTTTGCTGGAAGATGACTTGGCTGCCTGCTCCCCGAGGAACCTGCTCCCCACCCTTCCCACCAGGCACAAGTAACATCCTATGTCCCTCAACTAATAAAATGGCTCTCCTTCTGCACTGGGGGCTTTGTCATTCTTCACTATCCCTTGAGAGCTCCTAGGTTGGAAAGAGCCCTGGCCTGGGTGGTTGGGATCATAGATCAAAGTTTGGACGCTGCCTTGTAAACCCTAGTGGTCTTGAGCAGGGCAGGGAGATGTTCAGATGAATGCAGGTGTTAGAATGCTTGCCCAGGGAGCCTTACGCTGGGAAGGGAGGGACAACAGGGAGGTTGGGGGCAGATGTCATGCTCCAAGCACAGACAATGACACAGCAGGAGTAGAGATGGCAGATTTGAGAAATGTCCAGTAGGTAGACCCAGAAGTATAGGGGTGAGGGGGTGAGTGAGGCTCCCAGCTAGCTCTTCAGGTTGAGGAGCCCAAGGGCATTGGGATTTGGGGAGGATGAATTGACTTTAGCAAGATTATGCTTTTAGCTGTGGCCACTGTGTGTGGAAAAGGCAGGGGCACCTGAATGAGATGTGCAGGAAGCTGGCGGATACCTAAATCACCACCACCTCTCTCTCACTTACTCAGATCCAGTCATACTGATATCTTTTTGGTTCTCTAAGCAAAACCAGGACAAGAATGGCCAGGAGGAAGTGCAGAAAGTGTGAACTGCCAAAGGGCTTGAGAAATGTAGGCAGAGAGAAAAGGTCACTAGAGGTATGAAGATTCTTGATGCCCTGGGTGAGACTCGTGTATTTTGGATGAAGAACCTTGATTTTTAAGAACCAAGAAGAGGAGGGGTGAGGAGGAAATGGAGGCTGCACACGCAGATAAGATCTATGAAAGATTAGGTACGAGAAAGAAGAAGACTAGGGATATCCAAGCTGGGGGACATGGACTCTCAAATAAAAAATACAGATGCTCTCATGTTGAGGTCCTCCAGCACTGGACCAACCTTTCATTCCATAGACAAGGACACAGAGGCCTTGAGGGAGCATGAATGACTCACCCAAAGCCACAGAGAGACAAAAAGGCCAGTCAAGGGCATCTCAGACTTTGCAAAGAAACCTTGTCCCCTGCTCTTTAGGAAACCCCTTTGACCTTGTGAGAATGAGCAGATTCAGGTTAGTGCTTCTAAAATCTTTCTGATTCAAAGGACAATAAATCAGGCATGTACCCATTCCCCAACCCCATTAAACATGTCATCCAGTCCCGACCCACCACCGTGTGCACCTGATGTTGCCTCCAATCAATGGGACATTGCAGGAGGACAATCTCTTAGTTTGGGACTGCAAGGCTTATTACAAGAAATCAGTGTGTGTTTTCATGGACCATTAGAGGAAGAAGCTTCTTCTACATTCACAAAAGGTCTTTGAGCTTGGGATGAGTAATTAAATCCCAGCAAGCTGCTGAATGAGCATTGGGAATGTCTACCTAGCCAGAAGGACCTTCTAAGATCCAGGCCCCAGTTACCTGCAAGGGCCTCTGTGGGCAGGCATTGGAAGCACTGAAAGTCTCCCTTGGCTGAGGCCCCTAAACCTGGGACCATCAGCTCCAGGCCCTTTGCCCTCTGGCCGTGGTCCTCCGCCTCATCCCCATCTGCTTCCCATCTCCTGATACTATTCCTCCCCTCAACTGCTCCCCTGGGCTCCTTCCTATATCCCACAGATGGGCGTCCTCCCAACTAACAATGTGAATTCCTAACTAGCTTATGTAAGATTTTTCCATGCAGAACATTCTTCCAGGTGACCAGGCTGGTCAAAACATGGTTATTCCTTTTAGATGTGATATCTTCGCATTTTAAAAACACTCTGGAATAATGTTTGTGAAAATGGCAGAGTAAAGACCTCTTAAGATACGCTCCCACATAAAAAGCAATGAAAAAATATAAAAAATTATCAAAACTAACATTTTCAGAGCTCTGGAAATTAACCAAAGACTTGCAGCAATCTGGGGAGTATTTATTCAATGAAAATTGCATAATCTCAATAAGAATAGAAAGCTTTGTGTCATTTTAACTTACCTAGTTCCATGTGCCACTCTCCACCTCCATAGTAGACTTGAAAACCAAAAGTCCACAATCTTGGTGATAAGCCAGCAGCCCCTGGAAGGGGCAGAAGGGAGTTAAAGCAACACCAAAGCCTCATTCCCAGAGAACTGTCATTTTTTTACCTGCCCCTTGGTTTCCCTGGAAAACTCACTCAAGGCTGTCTTTATTTTCCCTAACTCGGAGTTTACCTAGTACGAACAAGCTTTTCACCAAGGACACTTGTCAAAAATAATCAGAAGCAACTACTTAACATCACAGCTTCCTGAGGTAGAGGTAACATTTGGGACAAAGAATAAACTAACCAAAAAACTGACCTGAAAAATCTGTGGAATAAAATATCTTTGTGGGCTTTGAAAACCTCCAACCTACTTCTGGGATTTTAGAAGGCCATGTGCATACATGGAGCTCTGTTTATGCTCAGGAAAGGCCTGTAAAGGTCCTAAGCTCTCACTGGCTGACCTTAGACTCTGCAAGTTTGGAGCAAAGACTAAGGCAGAATTGCACTAAGCAAAAGTTATGGGAGCACATTGTTTTCAACTGAGCTCCTGTACTAGGCCCAACAGGCAGAAGAAACCAGAGTGGAGTACCTCTAGGTGCCACAAAATCAAATTGAACTTTAAAGCAGGCGAGTTTTCCAAAACAATAGGGTATTCATGGCAACCAATCAGAAGGGGCCCAGTTTACCAGAGCTGGCAAGATAAGGAAGTCCCCTCTGCGTAACCCTATAAGGAAAGTAACCTTGAAATGATCAGTCTGCTTTTTGTTCCATATTTCTGTTTCTTTCACGCTTTTCTGCCTATAAATCCTACCTCTGCTGAGCTCATTGGAGCACCTTTTCTGTCTAGGTGCCATGCTGCCCGATTCATGAATCACTAACTAAAGCAGTTATAAAGCAGTTAGACTGTATGACTGTGTTTGAGGTGAGTCTCATACATGGGGAATTAGGTACCTGTGGATCTGAACCCACACTGAAGATGTCACTAACCCATCAGAACAATTTGTGGCCAGTGGGCGCTCCGTGAGATTGATAACAGGCCACATGTGGACCTTTGGTGCCTGGGCAGAAGTGCTCCAAATACTCAGGTGGGAGATCCAGCGATGCTTTGAATCACCACCTGCTGCCGCTGCTCATCTTCACCAGGGTGTTGCCCATCTAGGCTGTGATGGAACAAAAAGGGAGAGGTTTGTTTCCCCACCTTCTGCCCAATTCCCATACTTTGTGGTTGGAGGCATTTTTGTCTTTTACTTGAGGTGCCAGCTATCCAGTTATTACAACCCAGATTGTCTGGCCCAGTCCCAAGGCTGCTCCTCTGTGGGCACCATGGCCCTTGCTGCTTGACTTTTAGCCTCAGGTGTTCAGTCTACGAAAGGAGGTCAAGCACTGCACAAGTTTGACTTGCCTAATAACATTGTCCTCCTGAAAGGAAGGATCAGATGTTCCTGGCACCATTACAGGGAACTTAACATCCTTGTACTCCTTGGCCTCGTCCCCCAACCCCCTATCCACTTTTGCCCCCAACAAGCTTAGTGTTTCCCAGAACTGGGCATCAAATTGCAGCATAAGATTTGGAGGGCACAAACCGACCATTTCCAGATAAGATCAGGCACGTTCAGGGTGGTATGGCTATAGACCAAACCATTTCCAAATCATAGCAGTGGACTTTCATGTCCAGCCTGTTATAGCTACCTGTTGGGCACAAGCTGGATTGACATAAGTCCCATTCATATTCCATTTTAAAAGGTCTTTCCCTATTAGCATCTACAGGAGTAGCAAACGTTTGTCCCTCCCAGGAAGCAAGCTGCTGCCATACTCCTTATGCCCCACACATGGGATCCTATGATAGCCTAGTTACTCAGTTGCCATTCTCCTGACCAGATGAGCAGGTGTTGGCAGCTCTTCAGTCACTGAATATGTAGCAAGATGTGGTGGTAGAAGTGGCCTGGACAGCTGCCATCACTGCACATGGTTAGACCCACTGGGCATAACATCCACATCCAGTCTCAGATGAAAGATGACCATCTGCTGGCTGGACGGCAGCTGCAGCCCAGCAGCTCCCACCTGCCTTCAGCTTTGCATAGCCATGAGTAAACCAGGTCACACCATTGATAGGCATGTCTTTGATCTTGGACCCCAGAAGACCACAGGAAAGGCAGAGCATCCCCTACAGTTGCTCAGTCCCTTCTGGCAAGCTCTATTTGTTCATGGAGCCTACTGGTCCTTAGTGGTCTTGGATGTGCCATTTCCATTTGATGGCCAAGCTCTGTTGCGGTTGTCTGATTTTATTGGTGGAATTTAAAAGCACCCGGGTGAGGATGGGCATTTCAGGTCACAGCATCACATATGGCCCTCTGACCATAACATGCTCAGTCTCCACCAGGGCCCACTGGCAAGAATGAGTTGCCCATCAGAGGGGTGCATCTGGTGGCCACCTCAGGCAAGCGACATGTGTCTAATAGCAAAGAGGCTGGTGCACCCTGGTGGCAGTTTCCTGCTGCCACAGACTCCAGCCAGCACGTCTGGAGATTGTAGACATCTGCAGTTTCACAGGCAAACAGGTTCCAAAAGTCTCAAAGGCAGGGCCTGGGCTGTGGCTTGTTGAACGGCTTCCAGTGCCTGCTGCAAAAGGTCCCATTCCAAATTGGTGGCTTTTCAGGTCTCTTGGACTAAGGGGGCCAAAGGACACCCAAGCAGGGTACATGCTGTCTCCTGTATCTAGAGAGACCTCCTTTTTATTAGTGGGTGCAGACAGGAGCCTGGGCTGGGGTCTTGGCTCTGAGACCGGCTGTCACTAGCTTTTCTAGCCACTGCACTTCCTCAAGGCAGTGGGACACAGCGTGGTGGTCACATGAGTGACTCTGTAGCGGGACCGTAGTCAGAACCCTGAATGTGCCACTCATTTCCATTGGAACCTCCACTTCTCCAGGCCTCTGACTGAACTTGGGGTTGTCGTGAGGATGCAACGAGGGGAAGGAAGAGCGTGATGGCCGGTGCGGAGCAGGGACTCAACCTCTGCCGGCTGTTAGTATTATGATTACTTATCACCATCTCCCAGATAAGGAAACCAACTCTGGGAGACGCTTATTGACTTTCTCCTGATTGCACAGCTAGGGTTTGGCTGCAAAGCACCTCCCACAGACGGTACCAGAGTGGGGGCTTTATAAATGACATTTTCTCTCTTGACTCCTTTCCCCTAATTTTTCTTCTTATTTCCCACCACCAGATTTTGGCTTCAAAGGCCCCATGTGGTTCAACCAAGAAGATCCAAGCCACCAAATTCCAGGCTCAGACCCAAGGATTGAGGAAATCACTGTTTCCCTTTAACAGTCAATCCCAGCTAGAGAGAAGCAGTAAATCCATGCATCTCCCCATGACTGAGACAACAGCCTCTTGTTTAATGGTAAGTCTAAGAGAGGACTAGGAGATATTAGCAGTATAGAATAAAGTTCCACAACACTGCCTTGCTCCAGAACCTGCTATGGCTCACAGGTTCCTTTTGCTTCTGTTTCAAGGTCTGCTACCTGATTTCATAGCCCTCCATTCAGTAGCCCTGCACTACAGTCCAACCTCCCCTCACACTGCTCCTTAAACAAGTGTGTTTAATCACCCTAGTTGGCTCACCATTACTCCTTTCTCTGCACCTTCATTTATGCTATTTCCCCCTCCTGGGATTTTGCATTCAATTTCTATCATTTTTTTAAGGCCCATGTTTCCTCCAAAAACTCCTCCCTGACCACTCTACCAGGTCTGCATCTTCTCTTTCCTGGACACCTTCATGCTGGGCAGCTGGTACCATGCCGTGTGGTTCAAGAACAGAGAAAGGTAGTTGGCTTCTTGTTTTTTTTTTTTTAGAGACAAAGTCTTACTTTGTCGCCCTCAGTAGAGTGCTGTGGTGTTACAGCTCACAGCAACCTCCAGCTCTTGGGCTTAGGCAATTCTCTTGCCTCAGCCTCCCGAGTAGCTGGGACTACAGGCGCCTGCCACAAGGCCCAACTATTTTTTGGTTGCAATTTGGCCAGGGCCGGATTTGAACCCACCACCCTCTGTATATGGGGCCAGCACCCTACTCACTGAGCGAGAGGCATCACCCTAGAGAAAGGTAGCTTTTCATGATTCTTTGATGTTCCACTTTGATATTCCACCTGACTTACTGCCTCAGGTAGAGGGCCAATGCCTTAAGAGAAAGAATGGAGAGAGTAAAATAGGCAGTAAATGGTTCCTGACTTTGAAAAATCCTTGGTTCTTTCAGGTAAAAGAAAGCCTGCCTAAATTTCAGGTAAGAATTTTATGTCTTCATTCTTAAAAGGCAACATATCAAAAGAATTATTACTTCCAATATGAAAAAATGGAATTACCTACAAAGGAAATAAAACCAGACTGGCCTCAGTTTTTTTCCTACAGGATGTTAGAAGACAATAGAGTTCCCACGGGCGGTGAGACAAGGCTGAGAGCAAAGAATTCAAATCACGGTGTGTTCTCACTCATGAAAATGATCAGTAAGAATGAGCTATCAGCCATCCAGTGCTCAGGGATCAGGAAGATCCCTGGCCATTTTGAAAAAGAAAGCAACCAGGAAATAAGTCTAACTTAACTTACAATCATGGAAAACAGAATAAAAATGATGGTTTGGGAACCAATTAAAAACGAAAATACAGGGCCAAGCAGGCTGGCCTGCACCTGTAATGTCAGCCCTTCAGGAGGCCGTGGCAGGAAGATCAGTTGAGCCCAGGAGTTTGAGATAACAGTGAGCTGTGATGGTGTCACCACACTCCAGCCTGGGTGACAGAGCAAGACCCTTTATTATTTATAAAAATAAATAAATATTTTTGAGCAATGATGGCTCGTCGCCTGTGTGGCTCAAGCAGCTGAAGCGCTAGCCACATACACCTGAGCTGGCGTGTTCGAATCCAGCCCAGGCCCGACAAACAACAATGACAGCTGCAACCAAAAAATAGCCGGGCGTTGTGGTGGGCGCCTGTAGTCCCAGCTACTTGGGAGGCAGAGGCAGGAGAATCGCTTGAGCCCAGGAGTTGGAGGTTGCTGTAAGCTGTGATGCCACAACACTCTACCCAGGGTGACAGCTTGAGGCTCTGTCTCAAAATAAACAAACAAATAAATAAATATTTTTGAGTAATGAAAAAACACACACACACATATAAAACCCTCCAGATTTGAGATACCAGTTTATACCTGTTAGAATAACCAAAAATAAAAAACTCTGAAAACACCAAGTGATGGTGAATATATAAAGCAAATCATCTGAAATCTGGAAACAAACCAAAAGTCTCTCATCAGGCCAACAGCTAGGCAAATTCCAGCACATCCCTACACACAGCATCTTATAATTGGGCCATATTTTTTATCCACTCTGACATTATGTCTTTGAATTGATGAATTTGGACTACTCAGATTTAAAGTGATTATTGATATAATTGGATTATTATCTGTCATGTTTTCAGCTGTTTCCTATTTTTTGCATTTATTCTTTATTTCTTTTTTGTCTCTTCTCTTATTCTGCCTTCTCTGGTCCTAATTGTTTTGTCTGATACCATTTTTCTCCCCAGTTAGCATCTTAATTACACATGTTTTAAAACTTTTTTAGCAATTTCCCTAGAGTTCCAATATAGATTTATAACTAATCTAATTCCTGTAATTCTACCTTCAAATACCAGTACTACTTCAGAGGTAATGCAGGTAACTTAACACAAAGCATTCCCAGTTCACGCATCCTGTAACTTACAACATTACTCTTATACATTTCACATGCCCATGTGCTGTAATCACACAATATTATTGTTACTATTATTATTTTGAGCAATTATCCATTAGCTCAATTAAAAATAAGAAAAAATGTGAGATTTTATTTTACCTTCATCTATTTCTTCTATGACATTCTTTACATAGGTCTGAATTTCTGACCTGTATCATTTTCCTTCTCTCTGAAGAGCTTCTTTCAACATGTCTTGCAAGCTTTTCTCCTCCATTTTTAGAGGATAATTTCACTGGGGGTAGAATTCTAGGTTGGTGGTGTTTCACCACCACCACCATCACCAAAACCAGTGTTTCACTCTCCTCTTTCTTACATGGCTTCTGACAAGAAGTCTAATTCAATTCTCACCCCTTTTCCCTAGTAAGTAAGGTAGTTTTTCCCTCTAGCTTTTTAAAAAGATTTTCTCTTTGTCTTTCTTTTTCTGCAGTTTGAATACGGTATCCCTAAGGTATAGTTTTTTGTTTGTTTGTTTGTTTGTTTAATCCTGACTGTTATGAAGATAACAGTCTGGAAAGGGGCAAAATGTTTTACGAATTGTCTCTCTAAGACCCCCAGTCCCAGTGTGCTCTTTTTGGAAATCAAAACCTACATTCCAGCCAGGCATTGTGCCGGGAGCCTGTAGTCCCAGCTACTTGGGAGGCCGAGGCAGGGGGATCATTTGAGCCCAAGAGTTTGAGGTTGCAGTCAGCTGGGCTGACGCCAAGTCACTCTAGTCCAGGTGTCAAAGAAAGACACTGTCTCAAAACAAAACAAAACGAAACTTCATTTCTTCTCCACAGCCAGGAATCAAACAGGCAGAAAAATGTTCTTTGCTATTTGTTTTCTAGCAAATTAAACCACAGAAGATTGCTCAACAGAATTGTTCGGACAAAGGTCATGAGATCGTCTTTACCAGATAAGGTCCACTGAAACCACCAAATATAGTTAACAACAATAGCCTGAAGCCACAACATGTGACACTGGTCCCACAGACCCCAGCCCAAATACCAAACCACCACCTCCCTTAAAAAGCCCTGTGTTTCTGCTTAAAGGCAGGATGGCTGTCTTTTGAGATACTAGGCTGCTGCTCTCCTCATTTGCTGGCAAATTAGTAAACTTCTCTTTCCTTTTCCTCAAACCACTTGTCCTCCTTCTTTATCTTCACCAGTTTGGCTTCAAGGACAAGTACTGAACTTTTGGTAACATGACTATTCTCTGAACTTCCTAGATCTATGTTTTGGTGTCAATCATTAACTTTGAAAAATTCTCAGCTTATTCAAATATTTCTTCTGCTCCTTTATCTCCTTCTTTTTTTGGTGTCACCATCATGGGCACATTATACCTTTGGTAATTGTCCCACAGCTCTTGGATACTCTGTTTTTATTTTGTTTTGTTTTTAATTGTTTTTTTCTCTGTGCTTTTCAGTTTGGGAAGTTTCTATTGGCATATCTTCAAGTTCAATGCAAGAAGAACACCATTTTACTTCTTTTAGAGCTATACTTAGCTCCCTTAATTTTTCCTTTGTATTAGTTATATATTCCTATATCAGAAAGTGTCCCAAAGCTTCATGGCTTAAAACAACAAACATTTATTATCTCACACTTTCCGTAGGCCAGGAAATGGCTTGGCTGGGAGTTTCTGGGTCTCATGAGGGTATAGTCAAGATAAGTTTCAGGGATGCATTATCCAAAGGCTTGACTGTGGCTGCTGGCTGGAAATCTCTCATTCCTGACAACCTAAATCTTTCCACTGGGCTGCTTGAGTATCCTTAAAACATGGCAGCTGGGTGCCCCAAAGTGTGTGATACCAAAAGGGAGAAAGAGGGAAACTTTGGTACCTTTTTATGATCTTGTCTCAGAAGTCACACACCATCATTTTATGCTGTATTTTATTGACTAGAAGTCATTAAATCCACCTCATACCCAAAGAGAGGAGAATTAGGCTCCCCCACTTGAAGGGAAAACATCAAAAACTCATAGACATGTTTTACTACCTCTATGCTCTTCTCCAGTCCCAATATTATCCTGGGCATTGCCTTCAATGTCAAAAGGCCCAGGAACATACATTCTTAAACAAATGAGCCTTTTCTCCTTAGATAAATTCTTTAACCTCCCTTGAAGATAAAAATGATTGATTAAATGAATTTGTTGTTTGCATTGTTTATTTAATGGCAATTTTTCCTTTCCACTCCATTCAAACCAGATAAAATTAGAAACACTCTAGCAGTGGAAGTGGCAAGGAAGGGCCTCCCAGAGCACAGTCCAAGCATCCCCACCAGCTGTCAATGTCTCCTCCATTGCCGACAGGTGTAAGATGATTAGGACAGTACCCAGGCATAGCATGAAATAACTTTGATTCACAAAGGGGAAATGTTTGTTTTTGTCCCCCTTATAATTGTCTTTCCTTTCTTCAGATAGCTGCAAGAGACTCAGCTAGGAGCTAGCCTGTCTTGAATACTTTGGTGGGTACTCCTGCAATCTCTCATTTAAGAGAGAGAGGGAGCAAGACAGCTGGACTCCAGTTCTCACCACATCACATAGGTGCACGCAACACTTTTGTCTTTCACTTGTGTCTACTTTGCATCAAACTTCTGTTTCAGGAAGTTCATATTAGGCCCTTTAACTTAAAATAGTGATGTAAAGTTTCTGGTTATAATAAGATTTCTTTAAAAATAGGGAGACAAATTAAAGGAAAGTATTAAGTAAATAAAGGTGATCGTGGCTGGTCGTGGGGGATATATGTTAATGACTGGAATCTAGGGAGCTGGGAGCTCCTCCCTCCAACGCCAGACCAGCCTGGATGCTGAGTTTCCTTTCTCAAGCCGGTATCTCCAGGCCCTCAACCTCTCTCCGGCGCTCGCACTGTCCTGTGACCACTAGAGGGCGCTGTTGCACACGAGTGCTTGGCTGCGGCCAGCGCGGAGATAAACACTACGTAACTGTAACCGTGGGAAGCTCCAGAGGTCTTTTGAGGATTTCATCCAGTCTTCACAGAGAGGGATCTCTAAGGCCCAGGGTCACAGAGCTTACGAACAGCGAATCCAGGATTCAAATTCCAGAGTCAGATTCCAGAGCTCAGGCCATTTGTCACAGGCGAAAAACTCATGAATTCCAGCTAAATCTGATATATTGTTGTTTTTTTATTTTACTTGGAATGTTGATTATTCTCCAATTGGGTTGTAAATGTGCTCACCATTGCCCCAAACAGCATGCCAAGTTGTCTTAAATTATTAATTGCCTGGCCCCTAAAGTAGGGTTGTCAAATTTCCTGATGTCCAGTTAAATTTGCATTTCAGGACCGGCACAGTGGCTCAGGCCTGTAATTCTAAACCTCTGAGAGGCCAAGTGGCAGATCTCTTGAACTCAGAAGTTTGAGACCAACCTGAGCAGGAGTGAGACCCCATCTCTACTAAAAATAGAAAAACTAGCCAGGCGTTGTGATGTGCTCCAGTAGTGCCCCCTAGCCAGGAGGCTGAGGCAGGAGGATGGCTTGAGCCCAGGAATTTGAGGCTGCAATGAGCTATGATGAGGCCAATGCACTCTAGCTGAGGGAACAGAGTGAGAGTTTGTCTCAAAAAAACAAAAAAATGCATTTCTGACTCAGCACCCATAGCACAGTGGTTA